>PVIC010037092.1:5132-18375 GCA_004025085.1 Thryonomys swinderianus
GGCCCCCCCCCCCCCCCCAGTGCTGAAACCGCATCTCTATGGTTCCCCTACCCTGGGGAGCTTCTCAAGTCTTTGCTAAATTAACTGCATTGCCCCAATTCCTTGGTTTCGTGGTGCTCTCGGAAGCCCTCCCTAGATCTACTTTGCACGAACACTTTACGATCTTTCTTCTCCGGTTTTAAGGCTTTAGAGCTGACTTTTCCTGGCAGTGCTTTAATATTATCTCGAAGTAGGCGGCGCACAAAGCAGAGGCTGTTTCCGCTGCAGAGCTGGGAAGCGGCCCGCGGAGGCCTGGAGGCCTGTCCGCGCGCCCTGGGCCTCCGCCGCCTCTGCCAGCACCTGGGCGTCTCAGGGCCGCGGCCTCCGCTCCGCGTGGCCCTTGGAGGACACCTGCTGCTCGGTCCTGCCCGGGCCTCGGGAGCCGCCTTCGCCCACGCAAGCTGCTAAAACAAGCTGCCACAGTCTGAGTCACGTGTCAGCACAGATATGGGAGTTTTCCTTTTTGTTTGTTTGTTTTGGTTTTTTGTTTCTTTTTTTGAGACAGGGTCTCGCTTTGTTTTGTACTTCAGGTTGGCTCTGAACTCACTATGTAGCCCAGGTAAGCCTCGAACTCAGCAATCCTCCTGCCTCTGCCTCCCAAGTGCTGGGATTACAGGCATGAGCCACCACGCCCGGCACTGTGGTATGTGGTATTGATGGCTGGTGGGCGTGAGTCTCCACGCCCAGCATTGTATGTGGTTACAGGGATCGAACTCAGGACCTTGCACTTGCGAGGCAGGCGCCCGAACCACTGAGCTAAATCTCTGGCCCGAGAGTTTTCCTTTTTTGTAAACAGACCTGAAGGCTGGAAGATTCAGAGCGAGGTCCGAGAAGGTTCTGGCCCGGGCCTCTTCTCATAGTATCTGCACAGGACAGAGGAAGAGAACCTGCTCCATGAATACTCTTTTTTTTCCCCCCTGAAGTTACCCATATATTTTAAAATCTGTTCTAACGTAATAAAAGTAGAGATTAATAAAGACATTTAAAAGGCTTCCTTTCTATGAAAAAAGATTTTCACAACAAAAATTATTGTAGAATAACCGGGGTATACGCACTGTGTATCATGATCTGAAAGACTGTATTTTCATTTGCTAATCTACCTGCCTGCTCATTTCTTTTTTCCTTTATCGAGTCTCTTGGTACATTATAGATATACATTAGGATCACATTGAACATTGAGAACTTGTACGAATATATGACACATCTTGGTTCTCATTTTTCCCATTCCCCTGCCCTCCCTACACCCCCACCCTCTGTATACCTAAGCTTTGTTTCCTTTTCGTTTTTGCTTTTGCCATAAAATTTTTCTTTTACTTCTTTACTTTCCCCATACCTTTCCTTTTTTCCCCTCTGAGCCTTTTTTTCTGGTTTAACAATACCTGTCAGACTTTCTGAACCTCGTTTATATCTTTAGTTTCTCCTATTACAGAAATGATATTGTATTTACACATCTGTGTCCTATTTATTTCACTTATGAGTCTGTCCTCAAGGTGTATCAATTTAAGTATAAATGTCTATAATTTATCATTCTTTATGACTGATTCTCCACTGCATTAAAAAAAGTCTTCTTTATCTAGTCTCCAGTTGATGGGCATTTGGATTGCTTCCAAGATTTATTATCACACACTGCTGCTATTCATTTCCTAATGATTGTGTGTGTGTGTGTGTGTGTGTGTGTGTGTGTGTGTGTGTGTGTGAGATACTATGAACTTGAACTTGAACTCAAAACCTTGCTCTTGCCAGGCAGGCTCAGTGCCACTGAACTATATTCCCCAGCCTAACATTATACTTTTTTTTTTTACATAAAATGTTTTAAATGTTAACAAAGTATCTCACATAACATATAATTTTGAATGCTTTCTTCCTATTTCACAATATTTATTTTTCTTAGTCCTTCTGTTTAGTTTCAGTCAGAATTTGACCAGAGAAGAAAAAAAAGATGCATTTTTAAAAAGGCATTATGGAGAACTGGCTCTCACAGACTTGTGGGCTGTTCGTGCGATTTGCACACCATGGAACGTTTGTAACTGTGGGCTGCAAGGACTTCCAGGACATGCTCAGAAGCTGCTGCCTAGAGACAGGATTTCTTCGAATGCAGCGAGGATTTATACTCCAGCTGTGAGGGCCTGTCCAATGATTGAGGCACGGTCCTCCAGACTATTTATGTTACTCTCTCCACCTAAACATCAACTGACTCTGCCTTCACTGCCACATAAAATTGATGTTTAATTGAATAACTGGTGATGACAGCCTCGTTCAGAAAAGGTATGAAAACAATCTACCAAGTTATCTCTCAGCTCATTATGACTGCTCAATTTCCATGTTTGGGAATTCTATCTTTTCTGTTAATCTGACCAGAAACATAATATCATGTTTGATATTTGTGCCTTCTTATGTATCACGTCCAAGCTATCAGCAAACAGATAAGATACTCATCAATGTTCAACTTCTCAGCATCTGCATCAATACCTCTCAAGCCTAGTGCGACTGGTGATCTTTCTAGTAAATAGTTTCTGTGTCTTTCAAATGGCCTTGGAGTCGGGCACATCATGCCACGTTCAGCATGTGTGTGATTCCTTCTTGTGCTATCTCTGTTTTGTGTGACTCACAAAACTACGGGAGTGTCCATCTTTACTCAAACAAGTATTATGCACTAAATTTCCAGGGCTTCCCTTGCCAGAATGAACTAAATCTCAATTATAACTTCCTCAAAAAACTAGGATTAGAGGTCCCATTTCACCCTGCTATTCCCCTGCTAGGGATGTACACAGAAGAATTACAAAATTCATATCACATATACATATGTGGACCTATGTTTATAGTAGCTCAGCTCATGATAGCGAAACTTCGGAAACTACACAAATGGCCATCGACTGGACACTGGATAAATAAGATGTGTTTTTTTTCTTTAATAAAATGGAGTAGTACTCTACCATATAGAATGGTAAGTTCAAGTCATTTATAATCCAATGGACATACCATGAAAACATACTCATAAGCGAAATAAATTGGTCACAAATGTCTAAATACTATTTCTTTTTATGGTATGAGAAACTGATAATGTAAATGAGTTCCAGAATGTATGATGCATATTGTGAAATAGAAAATATTCAAAGGGATGTGGGGATGGGGTTAGTAATGAGGGGAAAGAAAAATGTGATGTTTAAAAAGAAGGAAAACAAGGCTTATGTAGATAGAGGTTAGGGAGTTGTAGGGTGGGTGGGAAAATGGGAAAATTTAAAATTAAATCATGTCATATACTGGCACAAATTCTCAATGTTAAGTGTGATCATGGTGTGCATATAAAATGTACCAATAAAGATTAAAAAATATAACTATGCTCACAAAATCTGTCTCTCTTATCTAATACTTTATATTTCTTCCTAAAAGTCATTTCTTTTGCAAGTTACATGTGAAACTATTTCTCTATAGCTCTCAGCTTATCATATAACTTTATTATACAAGCTGGGTTATTAGCACTCTTATTCTAGTTATATCTCTAATACCTGGGAGAGTGTTTATTACACAAATATTTATCAAATTCATTAAATATAGTGCAAGATTGTATTAAAGGGAATATTTCACTAGCATGTTAAGTACACTTTATACTATTTTTTTTTAGACAGGGTCTCGCTTTGTAGTTCAGGCTGGCTCTGAGCTCACGATGTAGCCCAGACAAGCCTCGAACTCAGCAATCCTCCTATCTCTGCCTCCCGAGTGCTGGGATTACAGGCATGAGTCACCATGCCTGGCACTGACTTTATACTAAATTTAACTTTGTCTAGTATGGAAACAATGTAGTGTAATGAAAGCACTTTATTCTCCATACAACACTATGAGTTTGGTACTCAGTATTGACGACTGAAATCATTTCACATTTGGAAAGTTGGTTTTGCAACATTGTTTGATATAGATGAAAAGCAAAGTCTGCTTTGTTTTGTTTTCCTTAAAGAGCTGGTGTATAATTATATAACATGAAATATCATAAACATTATTTGATTAAGTTGAAAATGTTAGAAGTAGCATTATTTTGACCTATATTTGAAAATAACTTCCCATGATAGATTAATTTAAATTTCATTTTGAATTTAAAAGATGTTTTAATATCCATACTGGCTCCAGGCATTATTGACTTTTTTCAATTCTGTTTTCGACATTATACTCAGCAACTTAGACATTTGCAGATTTTAGCAAGAAATTAAAAAGAGTCAATACATAGTTTTATAGTATTTAAACACGTAGTGTAAATAGAAAATTATAAGTAATTATTTAGAATAAATTAAAAAATAGAAATGAAGTCTCATTTGTTCTTTTGTCAAATATTCATGCAAGGTATAGCTCTATAAAATTCTGTCTGTGGACAGCCATAACTACCCATTTCAAGAGTTAAAATAATTAAAGAAAGGAAGTCAGGGCATAGTGAATATGAGGATGTGTTTGATTTAAAATATGCAAAATAAGAAAAATTGTGCAATGTGGATTGTTATTTTATATAAACTGATCTCAATCCTACTGATATTGTATTAAAAACCAAAATATTCTCAACCAAATTGAGAATATTCTAGAATAACAGAAAACTCACTCAAAGAGGTAGCCAGAGATTCCCAGTCTCACGGTTTTTCACATTATTTTAAGGGTTTGATTTAAATTGAGTTTACAGATTTATTGTTATGTTGTTGTTGTTTTTAGAGACAGGGTTTTGCTTTTTAGTTAAGGCAGGAGTTGAAATCTCTGTGCAGCTCAGAGGAGTCTTGCATTTGATAATCATCCTGCCTCAGTTTCTCAAGTAATGGGATAGTAGGTTTGTGCCATACCTCTTGGCAGATTTAGATGTTGGAATGTGATTAATAGCTACTTTAAAGTTCTGAAAGATCAATGCCATAAATCCTCTTATATTTTGAAGAGATAAAGAGCTGCTGAGAGATATGAGGAAGATACCAAGGTTGAAATTACGGGGACCTGAGAGGCAATTGGAACAGAGTAAAATGTATGGATTTGACGAGCAGCACTTGTTTGAGCCAGAAAACGATGTCACATTAAGCTACAGAATATTCAGTCTGTAACATGTTTTATATTGCATTCTCTATGATTTTAAGATATCCAAATATTGAGCCTGGGGCAATTACTTTAATTATAGTAAAATATACAACAATATTTGTTTATTGCCCCCAATGATGAGATTTATAAACTTTTATTCAGTTACATACATTCGGAGGTGGCAAACACAAATAGTAGTTATTATTATATGCAATCAAAAAATTTAGAAACATAACTCTCCTTAGCAACAGAAGAGCAGACTTATTATGTGATGCGCTGATTGCTTACTATAAAGTGAAACCACACTACCACCAGGTGTATGAATATTCTAAACAAAGATGTCCACACATTCAGAGCAGCTCAAAGAACAAAATGGGTAAATGAGTGAATTTCTGTACCAACACCAAATTTTGTCATTACATATAAGTGAATTGGAGGACTCTAAACTCTGTACACCTTATGTGATAACAAATTAATTGGGTTTATTGAAGATATATTCTTGTTTTCCAAACATATGTTTATTGTATGAAAGAAATATTGCCATAGTAACATTCTCACACTGGATGAAACTCCTCAAAAATATTGAGTATGTTTATGTTACCTTAAAATATTGACCTGACAAATCATCATTAATAATAACTGTCAGGGTGGGAACGTTACCTTTATGATTAATGGCAATTAACTACCACTTAAAGCTCTATTTTATAATGGAGAATGAGTCCTAAGCAAAGGAAAATGTAAACTTTCATAAATGTCAGGTCTGGAGCTACACCAACTGTATCTGATTCATAATTGCTTTTGCATAGTTTCAGATATTATTTAGATCTTCATTCCATGTTGTATTGATTTTTATAGGGTATAGAATGGTAGTTAAGTTTCAATCTGTTGCGAGTGAATATACAGTTCACACAAAAACATTTATTGAAGATGCCAACATATTTATATAAATAGAGAGAGAGAGAGAGAAAGAGAGAGAGAATGGAGATGAAAATGAGATCATTTTGCCAGAGAAAAATACATGAAACAATAAAACAAAAATTTTATAAAATTCCATGTTTTTTTTTCAGAAATAAATGAGTTTTCAAATGTCTGTTTCAAAAGAGATAACAAATAGATTAGAAGATCTGGAAACAACTCGATACACTAACCCAACTCATCTTTGACAAAGGAGCCAACATCCTCAGTGGAGGAAAAACAGCCTCTTTAACAAACGGTGCTAAAAAAAACCTGGCCTTTAATCTGCCAAAGACTAAAGCTAGATCTATCACTTTCTTTGTGCACTAAACTAAAATCAAGGTGGATTAGAGATCTATATGTTGAAACAGAAACACTAAACCTGCTGGAAAATAGGTTAGATAGAAATCTTGGAGACTTTGGCTTAGTGAAAGACTTTATGAACAAAACATCTATAGCATGAGAACTAACAGAAGGAATAAACTAATGGGATCTCATCTTATTAAAAAAGTTTCTGCATAGCAAAAGGAACTACTGGCAGAGCAAAATTTTAACCAACAATATGGGGAAAAGTTTTACCAAATGTTTCTCAGACAAAGGGTTATTATCTATGATTACATGATTATCTATGATTACAAAAACCAGCCCCCACCCCAATATTTAAAGATCCAATTCAAAAATGGGCGTCTGAAATGAACAGACCCTTTTCAGAGGAAGATGTAAAAGTGCCTAAAAAGCATATGAAGTAATGCTCAGCATCACTCATCATGCAAGAGATGCAGAAGAAAACAACACTGAGATTTCATCTCACTCCACAAAGCATGGCTGCCACAGCAAGGACTAAGGCATACACTTAACAATTTTTACATGTAAAATGATTGACAACCAATCTAATTAAAATTATCAAGTCATCTACAAATGGCAAAATTCGTTGGTCTTAAGCACAATAGATAAAGGGAGTAAAAATCTGTTACATACATCAGAAGGGAAGCTCATAAATTGAGTCCTACAATTTCCAAGTCCTTTATTTGGGATTAATTTCCAAACTCTCATGGGAAAAGCTGATTTTTTTAAAAATTGAGTTTATTGGTACATTTTAGGGATATGTTATGATCACACTCATTATTCAGAATTTTTGCCTGTCCATGATCTATCTTGATTCTGATTTTTCCCATTCTCCTGCCCTCCCAAAGCTGATTTCATGGAGACTGTATGAGGCCTGCTTTTTGTAAAAGGCTGGGTCTGAATGCGGAGCAATCAAATACCTGATGTCTGTCCAATCATGTTCCATCACTAAAAGTAGGATCTGTGAGAAAAACTGATAACCTAGCATGTGGGAAGCCTTGTGTTTGATCCCAGCATTAGGAATCATGAAGAGAAGAGCAAAGGGAGAAAAAAAAGAGAGGAAAGGAGGTGAGGAGAGATCAGAAAAGAAAAATCAAGAAAGGCAATTTGTACTGAAGGAGGTTTCCCACACATTAATTGTTCAGAAAGTGAATTTTGAGTAGTGGATTTTTTACTCATTTTAGCTGGGAGAAGATTTTACTAGAGGTGTGAATCTTCACTGATTCCTAACTTGTAGTTAACGGTTTTGTTGAAAGTTCAAAGATTTGGAAAGAATATGATTGAAAATATGGTGACAATGAGGTCTGAGGAACAGATTAACACATAGATGTTTTCAAAAGGGGGAAGAGTGTGGTGGCTTTCATGTGTCTTTAGGACTGGTTAACAGGGGAGGTGGCAGTGTAAAGTTTAATACTGAGGCGAATATGATAGCTAATTTGATGGACTATCATACGGCAGACTGACAAAGCCACTGGAGCCCAGGGCAGAGGCTCTGTATGAACTCAACAATTTAGCCTTACGCTCAACATGAACTGAAGCTACTGCTGAGTATCTAACCAATTGCAATAGATTCAGGAACCAGCCTACAAGCTGAGCTCGAGCCTGACCAAGGGGTGATGAAGATGAAAACTGAAAGGACACAGAAGCATGTTAAAAACTTGGGGCCAGGGTCTCCCTTGGACACAGAGCCTTGAGTGACTGCATGCCTTGGTTTTATCCATTGAGACACAGGCATGAGCAAGTAGAGTTCAGAGGATTCACCGGTCTCCCTCCCTCCACGGCCCATCTCTGGCTGAACAACTTCTCCTCAGGTGTTTTTCCTTTACCTGCAGCGTGTTAACCCACCTGTCGCCCTCTTTCTCCTCAGCACTCGCTGAGTGAGGCCAATGAAACCAAATTCTTCCCCTCTAACCTCCCCAACTGCAGACCAATCTTGCCTGTTTCTGATGGGAAGTTAATTAGGTTAAACCCCCAAGATCATGCAGGAAATAGTGGTTTTTGGACCCACTGCATAGGATTTGCTTTTACTAAAAACAATGCTTTTGACAAAGCTATCAGTACCTGGTCCAAGATCACCGTATTTTGCAAAGCAACATTTCTAAACCGCGAGCTGTTTGATAGCAAACGAAACGTGGCAATGAGCCCATATTTTTGGAATTCACAGGGATTCTCAAATATCCCATCATCCTGAGTCACTCAGCTTTATGGAATGGTGGAATTGTCTGAAAGATTCAATTACACTGTCAATCATGTGCCAACACCTTGCCAAACAGGTGCAATGCCTAGAAATACGTATCACACGCTCTAAACTAGCATGCACTGTGTTGTAGTATCTTTCCTATACCATGAATTTATTACTATGGAAAACACCATATAAATAGAAATGGCTTCTCTCTCTAATAACGTGGAGACCTTGTCATAAAAAAAAATCATGTCCTTTCTCTGTGACTTTAAAGATCTACTACTTTAGAAGAATTAGCTCCAAAGGGAGGGTTACTTTCCTCTGGGGACAGAATAAAGATGCAAGAAAACTTAGAATGCAGGATGCTACCTGGGGACTTGGATTCTTAATACAATTCAGTTCACAGTTCAGAAGGAGATAGCTGATTTGGAATAATTAATCTTTGATATAGAGAGAATCTGTTGTATTGCTCCACAATAGCATAAGAAAACGAATGTTTTATTCGCGTGCCTAAGGTAAGCATGATTTCCCTCCTGGACATTTATTCCAATGTCAAGACACATGCTACAGTCTACCCCTCCACGAACATGAATAAAATGTGTTCAGTAGTTGCAAGAGTGAGAACAGGGAGAAGGTGAAGGACATCTGAAGTGCCACGTTACAGGAAGACAGGGCAGAGATCTCAGGGCTCCATAGTGGTGGAGGTTTTGACTTGACATGGGGAGGTTCCTATAAATGGCATAACGGTATACATTATAGAAATTCTCTCCAGTGCACAAGAGCAAGAAGCATATCTAGGATTTCCTTTGTTGGTTGCCCAGATTTGGAAAAAAGAGGGGCTGTGTAATGTATCAATGAGGAAACGTAAGAAGTAGAATAACCCTTTTCCTTGCAAAAACAGAATAAGCTTTAATTACCACAAAAATTTTTAGCCCTAGAGCACTCACCATTTTCATACCCTGTGATTAATATTAATAAACAAACATAACAATCCAATTTATTCTGCAAGAAAAAATGGCCTAGAAAAGCATGGTGTGGATATTTTAGTCACCCTGCTGTGTTTACTGGAAAAGAAAGGAATCACAATCAAATGTGATTAGTGGACACATTAGATTTAATTGTGATTTATGTCCAGATAAGCAGATCTGGGAGTGAGGACTATATCAATAATCATTGCTTCTTCCTTGCTTTGATTTTTGTGTTTAAAATCTTTATTTCTATTTTTTTGAATTTATTGATTATAGGCAAAGATACAAAGTGCCCTAATATAGGAAGCTTTCAGAGTCCCAAGCCAGAGGAGTTTGGTCCAGTCTCAGCTAAGCTTCTGACTCATACCTTTTGAGTATGTGTTAAAATTTATGGGAACTCCTCACTTTGCATATCCTCCATTAAAAAATAAATTGAGTTTATTGATATATTTTAGGAATATATTATGATCAAATTCCTCATTAATCATTTGTGTCTGTAGGTGATATATCATGTTTCTTGTTTTATCATATTCCCCTGCCCTCCTTCAACCCCCGCTGCCCATATACATAAAATCTGCTCCATTTTTTTCCTTTTTACCATAATTTTTTCTTTGCTTTCTTTTCTTTCCTCTGCCTAACCTCAGTTCACCTTTCCATTTGAGGTCTTCTTCCTATTTCTTTTTTTTTTTTTTTTTTTGAGACAGGGTCTCGCTTTGTAGTTGAGGCTGGCTCTGAGCTCACTATGTAGCCCAGGCAAGCCTCGAACTCCACAATCCACCTGTCTCTGACTCCCGAGTACTGGGATTACAGGTGTGAGCCGCCACGCCCAGCACTGTGGTATATGGCATTGATGGCTGGTAGGCGTGAGCCTCCACGCCCAGCGTTGTATGTGGTCAATGGGGATCAAACTTAGGACCTTGCACTTGTGAGGCAGGTGCTGGAACCACTGAGCTAACCCTCCAGCCCTTCTTCCTATTTCATAATACCTGTCATACATTCTGGACCTTACTTACACCTTCAATTTTCACATTACAGAAATGATATTATATTTAAACATGTCTCCTATTTATTTCACTATGAGTGTGGCTTCAAAGTACATCCACTGAAATAAAAGTGACTCCAAATTTATCATTCTTTGTGTCTGAGTAATACTGTGTTTTATTAAAAAACAATGCGTTCTCTTTGTGCACTCTCTGGTTTATGGGCAGAGAAAGACTGTATGAACAAAACCTCAGTATCACAGGAACAAGCACAGAAAATAAAAAACAGGGATCTCATCTTATTTAAAAGCTTCTGCATAGCAAAATAAACCACCAATATTTAAGTCTCTAATCCATTGTGATTTTAGCTTAGCACATCAGGTGAGAGAGATAAGTCTAGCTTTAGTTTTTGGCAGATTAAAGCCCAGTTTTTCCAGCACCATTTGTTAAAGGGGCTGTCTTTCCTCCATTGAGGATATCTGGCTTCTTTGTCAAAGATAAGGTGGCTTAGAGTATCTGGAGTTGTTTCTGGATCTTCTAATTATTCCACTGGTCCTTGGGTCTGTTACTTTGCCAGTACCATGCAGTTTTATCACAGTGGCTTTATAGTACAGTTTTAAGTTGGGGATTGTAATAGCCCCTGCCATGTCCTGGTTCCATAAAATTGCTTTTGCTTTTCTATGTCTCTTGTGGTTCCAGATGAATTTTGGATTATTTTCTCTACCTCTGTGAAGTATGGTGTTAGGATTTCAATCAGAATTGCATTGAATTTGTATAGTAATTGTGGGAATATAGGCATTTTATTGATGTTGGTCCTCTCTACCCAGGAACAAGCGATGTCTTTCCATTTTCTGATATCTTCTTCTATCTCCTTTTTCAGGGTCCTGTAGTTTTCAGAGTAGAGGTCTTTCACCTCCTTTGTTAGATTAATTGTGTACAAAAAAGCAAAAAAAAAAGCAGAAAAGAAACCACAATACTTTGAAAAGACAACCTACAATGTACAAAAAAAAGCCAAATGTTCCTCAAACAAAGACTTACTATCTACAATATATACAGAACTTAGAAAAAAATCAGACCCCAAACTTAAAGACTCAATTCAAAAATGAGCATCTGAAATAGGCATTTTTCAGATGAAAATTAAAAGTAGCAAAGAAACATGAAAAAATGTTCAGTATCATTGGTCATTCAAGAGATGTAGGCAAAAAAACCATTAAGATTCCACCTTACACCAGAAAGAATGGCTGTTATCAAGAAATCAACCAAGTACAAATGCTGATAGGGCTGTGGGGAGAAAGAAACCCTCCTCCACTGTTGGTGAAATGTAGACTGGTGAATCGATGTGGAAATCACTGTGGAGATTCTTTAAAAAACTAAGATTAGAGGGCCCCTTGAAGCTGTTATTTCCCTGCTGTGTATTTTCATGGAAGAATTATATGCATCATATCACAGTGACATATGTGCACCTATGTTCATTGTAGCATAGTTTGTACTAGCTAAATCTTAGAAATGATCGTTGCTTTGATTTGGATGTTTGAGTTTTTGTGTTTGCACATGTGTTTGTGTGTTTGTGTGTGTTCTCTCTCTTATTTTAACACAAAAGACAATATAAGTTTCTTGTTAATTTCATATTTTGATATTTAACTAAGGATAAAAAAGGAAATTCCAAAGACTGAAAGATAAGATGGTGGAGTGTGAAGTGAGAAACTCGTAGTGCACACACTTGTGTTAATGCTGATTCACTTCATTTGATTCAAGTAGTTTTCTCTGGTTCAAGCACAGTTTGCTGCCCACCCTCACTCATTTCCTTCAATTTTGTAAGGGTCCTAATCCAAGTATGCATGTTCTTCTCCAAGATGAAGCTTTTTGTATTTCCCAAGTCTGAATGTAACACAGGTCAGATGCTGTAAGGCCTGACATAGTTCCTGTTCATACTCATTAACTCTAACTCATGCTTGTGAGTTTCTGCTTGGTCTAGCTTTCCTGAATTTTGTATCAGTTTTTCTTCCCTAATTCCCTGGTTTGTGGTTTGAAATTTTTGCCATCAAATGCTAAGACATCCTATATTCTAAATATACATGCCAAACTGTAACATTTCAAAAGACAAATTTAGGAACGTGTTTCCCCACATCCCTAGAACAGGCTAAGAATTCTCAGGCATAGCAATTCTTAGACTTTAAAAAAAAATGAAATCAATTTACTGAAGTAGAGCATCCCAAACTTTAAGATAATCATTGGTTTAAAAACAAAAGAATCAGAACAAAGTGAGAAAACAATCCAGCAGGGAAATCATTAAGTCCTGTAGATCCACCTCTGGCACCTGGGACACAGGTTGCTACGAGGTGAGTGGGTATCCAAGTCCCGAACCCTTGGTAGCTGTGCTCTATGTGACCTCTCCCTTAGGGTGGTTTCACTCCATGGCTGCACTTTTCCTCCCACAATATTCCAGATTGTTGATTTCACTTATTAGTATATCCTCCAGATGTCTCCATTTGCACCTAAATGGATCAATCTTGTCATTCTTTATGGCAGAGTAATACTACATTTTGTAAAAAAAACACATCTTCTTTATCCACTCTCCAGTTGATGGACATTTGGGTTGTTTCCAAGATTGAGCTATCACGAACTGAGCTGCTATGAACAAGGGTGTACATCTGTCTTTCCAATGTGAGTTTTTAAATTCTTTTGGGTATATTCCTAGCAGGGGTATAGCAGGGTCAAATGGGACCCGTAGTCCTAGT
>PVIC010037093.1:0-18251 GCA_004025085.1 Thryonomys swinderianus
TGCCTCTGCCTCCTGAGTACTGGGATTATAGGCGTGAGCCACCATACCCAGCATTGTAGTATGTGGTACTGATTGCTGGTGGGTGTGAGTCACCATGTCCAGTATTGTTTTATGTGGTTACTGGCGACTGAACCAGGGACCTTGCACTTGCTAGGCATGTGCTGGAACCACTAAATCTCCGGCCCTTTTCTTTCTTTTTTGTTTCAGTACTAGGACTCAGGACTCAACTCAAGGCTTTGCATGTGTAATTTGCCACTAAATTACACCTCCCAGCCCCAAGTTCTTGTTTTCATTGTTAATTAATTAGTTAATTAATTGTTTTTATTTTTGTTTTTTTTTGAGACAGGGTCTCACTTTGTAGTTCAGGCTGGCCCTGAGGTCACTATGTAGCCCAGGCTAGCCTCAAACTCACAGCAATCCTCCTGCCTCTGCCTCCCAAGTGCTGGGATTATAGGCATGTGACACCATTCCCAGCACTGTGATATTTAGTACCATGGATCGAATTTGGGACCTTGCACTTGCCAGGCAGATGGTGGAACCACTGAGCTAAATCCCCAGGTCTTAATTAATTTATTTTCGAAACAGCGTCTTGCTATGTAGTTCAGGCTGGCCTCAAAGTCAAGGAGATCCTCCTGCCTTAGCCTCCCAAGCGCAAGGATTGTAGACATGCACCACCCTATGCCTGACATATGGGCTTTGCATTTTGATCGTTGCCTGGGCCAACAATCCTCTGAAGTCACTGGAAGGGGCATAAACAGCCATGTGACTATGGGGGGGCATAGTGCACTGTGTTGCTAAGCAAGGGTCCTGGGTACGTTGGCTGTATTGGGCGCATTTAGGACTTGCGGTGTTTTCTTTTTTTTTTTTTTTTTGGAGACAGGGTCTCGCTTTGTAGTTCAGGCTGGCCCTGAGCTCACTATGGTGCCCAGGCTAGCTGCTGCGAACTCAGCAATCCTCCTGTCTCTGCCCTCCAGAGTGCTGGGATTACAGGCATGAGCCACCACGTCCGGCATTGTGGTATGTGGTGTTGATTGTTGGTGGGCGTGTCTCACGCCCAGCATTATATGTGGTTACCGGGGATCGAACTCAGGACCTTGCGCTTGCGAGGCAGGCGCCGGCACCACTGAGCTAACCCTCCGGCCCCGGTGTTTTCATTTTTGATGGAGTTGCTAGGACATAACTCCATTATAAGTCGAGAAATATTTATATCCAAAGGTAAAAAAATGAGGCCTGAGTCACAAATTATACTGTATAAGAATATCAACCCCAAAGAGATTACATATAAAATTTAAAAGTAGAAAACTTCCAGAAGAAGACATAAGAAAAGCCTTTGTAATCTTGAGTAGGGCAAAGATTTTCTCAACCACGCCAGCCAAAACTGGGCAAGTGGTCTATTGCTGAGCTCTACCTCTAGCCCAGGTGTTTTGTTTTTTCAAAGTCAATATTTAGAGACTGAGAGGAGAAGTTACAGATAGGTGAGAAATATTTACAGATCACATATTTAAAAGAAAAGGGTTGTATTCGAAACATAAAATGAACGCTTGAAAATGAATGAAAGCTAGGTGTGGTGGTGCTCGCCTGTAATCCCAGCACTCAGGAGGTTGAGGCAGGAGGATTGCTGCAAATCTGAGGCCAGCCTGAGTTACATAGTGAGTTCAAGGCCAGCCCGAAATTCAGTAAGAACCCGTCGAAACAAACAAAATAAGCAAATGTTAATAAGAAAACACGTAACTCACTTAAGAATAGGCAAAATATTTGAACAAACAAATGCTTACTTTAAGAAGCTTTTATTTTGCTTACTGAATGGCTAATAAGTGTATTAAAAATGCTAAAATCCGGAGTATTGGTGAAATGCAAATTAAAACCACAGAGAACTACTGTTACACACCTGCCGGAGTGGCTGTTAGAACCCTAACCACATCATCTGCTGGCGAAGGTGTGGTGGGAATGGAAAACAGTGCAGTCCCTTTAGAGAATAGTTTAACAGTTTTTAAAATTTTTAAATATGCACCTGGTGTATGATTCAGGCATTCTACATCTACAAATGCAAGGAAGGGAAAATCTATGTCTACCAGAAGATGGGTGTACAGAAGTTCATAGCAGCATCTTTTGCGGGGAGGGACAAGGTCTTGCTGTGTATTGCAGGGTGGCCTTGTGCTCAGGGTGATCTTCTGCCCCAGTCTCTCTAATGCTGGGATTACAAGCCTGCACCATCATTACTGGCTTTTAACAGCATCATTTGTTATAAGCAAACCCTGGAAGCTGCTGAGAGGTCCCCCCTCTCCCCAGTGAGTGACAGATAAACCACCTGTGGATCCCATCACAGCGGACGATAGCGTCCGCTGTGGAGGACTATGGAGGACCGAAAGGCATGAGCTGCCGGTTCCCAGCTATGTCAGTAGGAGAGCTTTGGACAGCAAGAGCTACCAGACGTGCACGTGCCCTTGGCCTTGAGGAGACAGAAAATAGAGGCCTCTGATTAAGGCCCTCAGGGCAGCATTCGCTGTTTTAGGGGCATCTGTAGGATGTCAATCAACGATAGAGGCCCTGCCCCCACATGGCCTCATTTTTACTTAGTTATTATCTCTTGGTTGCTATGTCCCCCACTGGAGTGGCCCTGAGGTCCTGGGGGTTAGGATTTCCAAGGACAAACTCTGAACTTTGGTATCTCCGGTGGGAGGGAGATGTAGGGACAGACTCCCGTGAATTTCTTTCTCAGGGTCCTCGAAGCCCTTGGAGAGCTCCCTTGGGGACCGACACGGCCTCCTCTGGGTGGTGAGCAAGGGCTCCCTGCCCCATTCCTTCCCACACACAGAACCATTACAGCACACAGGAGTCAGGATTCCTTCGCCTCCCTGTGCTCCTGGAGCGTGCTCTGGGGTCACTGATCAACAGTGCGCAGGGAGAGGGACCAGTCAGTCAGGAGGGTGGGTCCCGGGGACCAGACGCAGGGCGCATCAGCAGGGGGTACTGAGGATGATGGAAAGGTGGGAGTGAGACAGCAATGGTGAGTTTGGGGGCCCTGACCCTGCTGCTGCCAGCAGTGTGGAGTCTGCCCCAGTCACGTGCTTGTCCCTGGTCCTCGCCCAGTCCTGGGCTTGTGTCTGTTTTGATCTTAAGGCGACCAGTGTTGCTGCATGTCTCGCCTGGCCATGCTCTGACAGTGATGGGCTCCTGACCACAGTGAGATCTGATAGCTGTCGGGAGGATGGTCAGGGAGGCCAGACACGCAGCTTGGCCAGACACGGGAGGCCGCGTCCCCAGACTCAAATGCAGCTCTTGGTGTTCCGCTGTGACAGAACAATCTCTGGGTCTCCACGGGGACCTCTGTCCTCTGGCCACCACTGGCCCACATAGCGCTGGCCCTGCACACTGTGCCCTGTGGCCTGGTTTAAGCAGCCGCATCCCTAGAGATGGTTTCACAATGGAGAATTCACATGGCTGTGGGGCAGAGGCGGCAGCAGAGCTGGGGGCGCCAGGAGCCTGAGGGATGCAGAGAGTGCGTACTCGGGAAGGGGCCTTCCCTGCCATGCTCTGCCCTCCGCATGTGTTTTCTGTGCACAGCGCTGAGCTTGGCCGGTACAGCTGCTAAATTGGTGCCTGAGAGGTTCAGACTCAGGCTATGCACCACCCTCAAATTTAGGGCTTGGCAGGGTTACTCATCCTCTCAATTTTGAGACTTATGTTCCTCACTTCTCACTTTCCCAAGTACAAATGTACATAAGGGTCTTGCCATATAGCTCAGGCTGGCCTTTAACTCACAGAGACTCCCTGGCCTCGGCCTCCCGAGGGCTGACATTACAGGTGTGTGTCACCATGCTCAGCTTTTGCCAAGTAAGAACTTTAAAGACAGCAGCATTTTGTTTCCCTGAGCATTCTGTTAAAGAGGCCAGCTCACCTTTCCCCGTGGAATTACTCAATCTCTGAATAATGACTAGACAATGACCTTTAACTGGACTGTATGTAGTTTCATGAAAACCCTGCTGCTGTCACCTTTGTCCTGCTTTCTCCTGTAGCTGCACCTCTGTGCTGTGTCTTCAGGCCCATGGCGCCCGGTAGAGCCAAGGCTCCTCTATTCCTAGACTCCTTCTTCCTCTCTTGGCCTGTGTCTGGTTCTTGTGTGACTCTGCATTCAGTGCTTTTCTGCGATGATGTTAACATAGCTATACTAACATCCCTTCTCATCACTGGGGCCAATACTCAACCCAGTTTAACGCAGCAGAGGTTTATTTGGTTCACAGTCTCAGAGGGTTCAGTCCATGGTGTACTGGCTCCAAGGCAGGAAGGTCCTGGCAAACAGGCCTGGTGGAGGAGAGCTGCTCTCTCCATGGCAGCCAGGGAGCACAGAGAGAAGAAAGGAGACAGGGAGGGAGATGAGCCCTTCAGAAACGCCCCTGCCCGTGACTCCTCATCCTGGGCCCGGCCTCCAAACAGGACGTTTGGTCATGGACTATCCAGGGCTGAATCCACAGATAAGCACACACCTCACGATCCAGTCACCTTCAAAGTCTCCACCACAGGACTTTTGGGGGACATTGTAATGAGTCCAGGACCACCCAGCTCTCAGACCCCTGGCATCCCCAGCTACTCCCAATCACAAACAGACCTGGGAGTGGAAAGTCTGGATTCTGGGGACAACCCTGCAGTGGGCCAAAGAGAGAGCAAACATTTGAACCAAATCCCCCAAGGAACAAAAGCAATCTCTGTAGAAAGGCAAGAGTCTGCCACAGAGGCTGGGTTGGAGCTCACTGGTGGAGAGGCTGTGCACAGCGGCCACCCCAGCCTGTTCCTGATCCTCTCCCGCCCCAAACAGTCTCTCTCCCCATCTTCCCCATCCCATGCCCACAGTTCAGCCATGCATCCTTTCTGCCCTGCTTATCTCCACTGCAAGCCCCTGTGGATGTGAGGTAACCCACAGGGCCTCTTCTGTCTTTTGGTGCCAGGTGGCATGGATGGGTCCTTTCCGGTCCGTATCCACCCACCTTGGCAAGCAGTAACTTCTACAGGGCACCTCCTGGAACACTGGCCCTGGGGACAGAACTTCCTGTTCTTGCACTCTGTGTAGCTGAGGACTGTCCAGGTGCTCCTTAATGGAAATGGGGTCTTGTCAGGGGACAACATGTCTTTGTTTAGGAAAATATTTGCCAAAGAAGCGATAGAGGGGACCCTCAGGATTAGGTGAAGAAAGTCAGACTCAAACCAAAACAAATCCCAAGAATCTCTGGTAGTGTCCTCCATAATAAAGACCAGAAGATTGGGAAGAGAGGAGGGAAAGGAGACAGGAGAAGGGATATGAGCAGCACAAGACATTGGCAGAGATGGATGGAGGAGGGGCTCCTATTCCAGCAGAAATTATCTGTATTATAAGTCCTCCAGCCACCTCAGCCTTCTGCCAAGCCCCTAGTCCACATATGTTTATTATTATTGTTGTTGTTGTTGTTACTGTTATTTGAGACAGGGTCTCACTTTGTAGTTCAGTCTGGCGCTGAGCTCACTGTGTAGCCCAGGCAAGACTCAAATTCAGCAATCCTCCTGCCTCTGCCTCCCAAGTGCTGGGATTACAAGTGTGAGCCAACCAGCCTGGCATTTGTGATATGTGGTACTGATTGCTGGTGGGTGAGTCACCATGCCTGGTATTGTTGTATGTGGTTAGTGGGGATCGAACCAAGGACCTCGCACTTGCTAGACAAGGTCTCATTATGTTAGTTCAGGTTGGACTGGAAATCATGGCAATCCTCCTGCCTCAGCCTTCTGAGTCCTGGGATTACGCACTATCATACCTGGGTCCTCTTGGGTAGAAGGAAAAAGGCTGCACCCGGTGGGCTGATGCTGAGATGGAGACTCAGTGGGACACAGAATCAGAACAGAGGACAGGCAGGGGCTGGGCGCGAGGACAAGCAGTGGCCCAGAGAGTGGTTTCCACCAGCCAGGAGAGGACTTTAGACCTGTTAGAGGGTGCAGGGCAGGACGGAGGGGTTCTTCCTGGTCTGTTCTGGGCCAGTGCAAAAAGGCTGGCTGCACTGAGTTACCACATCACCCTGGGGTGGTCTGCATGTGCCTTGGGTGGGGATGTCACCTGGCAAACCACTCCTTCAACAAGCATTCTGGTCACTGGCTAGCGTGGGTCTGTGCATCAGTGTCAATAGGAATAAAGCTAGTGCAGCACAGAAATCCAAGGCAGAGGCTTTCACTGGATGGCAAATCTGGCCCATTACTGTCTTAGTCCTGGCTTTTCTTCTTTCTTTATGAATTGATTGGTAGGATTTCACTATTAGCCCAGGCTGACCTCGAACTCACAGGTGATCCTCCTGCCTCAGCTTCCTGAGTGCTGGATTACAGGTGTGCAAGACAATGCCAGGCTGAGTGTTGTCACCCAAGGCTGTGGTGCTCTTTTCCCAAGGTGCCTAATGTCAGCAAGACCAGAATACCAATAATGACCGCAGCCTCCTTCCCGATACTTTCGCCCACTCCTCTGCCAGGATGGGAGGCAGTGGCTCCCGCGTGGGCGCCTCTGGGGTGTTCACCAGTGCTGTAAATATCCTGGCTGGGCCCTTCCTTGGCACAGAGGCCTGGAGCCATGTGGCTGCTCAGTCTCCCTCCCTGCGCCTCCAGGCACCGGCTGGCTCCGCTTCCCACGGCTCGGAAAGCCCCGTGGTCTTCCCGGGAACTCGGAGACGGGTTGCCGTCTGCTCCTCCGCTCTGAAGCTTTTCAACACATTGTCTGGTGTGGAGACAGAGCTCAGTCAGAGCCAAGCCTCCCAGTTCCAGCAAGACGCCCGAGCACGGGGAAGGAGGGGAGAGGAGCGGCTTTTCCTGCGGGTTTACAGTGGAATCTTACTGTTCTATGCTTCTTGGAGTCTTGCTGTGTATTGTTTGCACTCCAGGAATTGAACCCAGAGCTTTGGCACCAAGGTACATCTGCAGCCCTTTCTTTATTTTTTATTTTGAGACATTGTCTCCTTAAGGTGCTAAGTTGCCCAGGGTGGGCTTAAACTTTTGATCATCCGCCCGGGTCCCAGGGAGCAGGTACGTACCTGTTCTCTTGGAGAACAAGTATGGGGAGCAGGACAGAAGCTGTCTTCTGCTCTGTCTGGGGCTAAACTTGCTTCCTGAGGCAAAACTTGCTTATGAGATCCACATGTCCGGTGTGGCTGAGAGATGCAATAACCCATGTAGCAAACGGGTAGTGAGGTGACCATATGGGCTGCATGTCAAAAATCTTAAGTTTGCAAACCCTTTCAAGAAACTTATAAAAGTGGCTTCTAAAAGATATGTTTTTCTTACTATAGGATTAACATGTTATTTGTACACTGCTATAGGATTGGCACATGCTGTTTGTATCAAACTCCCTGCAGCATAAAAGAGGAAGCCTGGCTCTGTGGCTGTGTCTTTTGGCTCAGGGCACCCAGCCCGGGTGCTGCTTCCCTCAGAGCTGCTGTCGAGCTCTGTGACCATTTCATCCATCGTTCTGCCTGCCTTGAGCACCCCACTTGGCTCCCTGACTGGCCCCAGTGTCTGATCACTTCGAGTTCTAGCGCTGTCTCCAGATGGCTCTGGGTCCCGGTACTGCCTACTGGGTCCAGAGTGGAAAACAGACCCTGCTCTGACTCGGCTTATGCCAGGAGTGAGCTCCCCTCTGTCTTGCTGTGACTGTGAAAAATTCTCAGTAAACCATTGCATTGGGAGGTTGCTTGACTCCTGGGATCTTTGACAGACATGTGGCTCCTGTGGGTCTTCCAATCGTAGGGAGGCCTAGCTCAGGGGGCCTCTGGGCCTCCGTGGCTTCTGAGTCCACTGGAAATAGGAGGCGTACAGCACCATACCTAGCTGGTCCTCTCTGTAGTCTCCAGGACCTGATGCTCCCTGGAGGAGGGCTGGCTTTCTCTCAGTCTCTGGGGCACTTGCTGGTAGCCTCTTGGGTGCCCCAAGACACTGTGGTCATTTCCCGTCCACAGTAGACTTTCGGTGACAGGCGCTCAAGGTGGGGGAAGTTGAGTCAGGGCCTTCCTTGGAGAAATTTCTGCATCCCTCCCTCCCACTCCTGGGGAGGGGCCTTGGCTCTGGGGGTGGAGGAGAAGGGGGACATCATCCTGTCACCCACTATTGCCACTCAAAACTTCCATGGGGTTGATGGGGTCCAGCACAGCCACCTGTCCTTCCAACTTCAAGACCTCCTGTCTTGCAGACTTTCAGGGTGTGACTGACACTAGTTACCTGGCCCCAAGCTCCTGGCTTGGCTGTCCCTTCTCAGGGTCTCCTTCTTCCTGTCACCATCAGGGATGGGGGAGGAGGGCAGTGCCATAGCACCAGGATGCTCTCTAGAGAAATCAGCTGTCAAACTTCCAACATGAACTTGGAAGGCTGAGGCGGGAGGATCACTGTGAGTTTGAGGCCTCGTGGAACTACATAGCAAGACCCTTTCTCAAAAAAATAAAAAAAATTTCCAACCCCTCCCTCTGGCCTACCTGCCCTTACCCCTGGGCGGTCACTGGCTCACAGTCACCTCTTTGTTGTCTCTGCTGAGCTGGGCCAGCACCTCACCCTGGGACACAGGAGCCGCTGGCACCTACTGCTTCATTCTGTGCCTCAGGACCTTGGCCAGCTTGAAATACAAGTGGATTTTAACATCTTGTTTCGTTTATATTCGTTGAGGGTAGTAGGCCAGCAGTTAGTTTTAATAGCACAGCAAGTCCTCTTTGGCTTATTGATGTTCCAGGCATTTCCCGCGTCCTACAATTACCATAGTTACACCCGTGGAGAGAGGATTGGCAGGCAAAGTAGCCTTTGTGCATTGGGCTACTAGTGGCATTGGAGTTGTTGGTCACCTCTTGGTCATAAATAGCTGCTGCTGCTCCAGAAATCTCACCTATAGTCAAGGCGGACAAAACGGGAAAGGTATACTGTGAGTCCTACCTTGGAAGACAAGCAGAACCTCTTCTAGAGAGTCCCCAGAAGACCTCTAGGTGTCTGTTCTTTGCCAGATTGTCCTCTTAAGCCCCAAGGACTTCTCTGGAGCCACCACAGATGAGTCTGGAGATGAGGTTGGAGCCCAAGGAGAGGCCAAGATCACCCCTGCTAGCTGGGCAAGGCCCAGTCGTGGCCTCTGTCCCTGTCTAGAGAACCCCCAAATTCCTGCCAGACCCAGGGAGACAGCTCTGTCCTCTGTCCTCTCTCCTTTCCACTGCTGGGTCCTTGACTGGTGTCTTGGACAGATGGCTGGGTGTGGCCTCATGGGATTGCAGAGCTGGGACTTTCACCCTAAAAAATTCAGTAACAGTGTGACAGATGTTCTGCTTATTTATTTTTTATTTTAGTACTGTAGTTCAAACTCAGGATCTTGTGCTTGCCAGGCAGGCACAGCGCCACTGAGCTACATTCCTGGCCATAGATGTTCTATTTCAACTGAATATTATTTTTATTTAATTGTAGGTTTTCTTACAATATTAATTATTAATGTATTATATACTTCATTTAAAAACCTAGCTTCTGGGCCAGAGATTTAGCTCAGTGGTTCTGGTGCCCACCTAGCAAGCACCAGGTCCCTGGTTCAATCCCCGGTAACCACATACAATACTGGGTATGGTGACTCACGCCTACCATTACCACATGCCACATAGCACAATGAATTTTGTAGCTCAAAATACAATGCCACATACCACAATGCTGGGTGTCGTGGCTCACGCCTGTAATCCCAGCACTCTGGAGTCAGAGGCAGAGGCAGGAGGATTGCTAAATTTGAGGTTTGCCTGGGCTACATAGTTAGCTCAGGGCCAGCCTGAACAACAAAGCAAGACCCTGTCTTAAAAATAAAATAAAATAAAATAAAAAATTTACATTTAAATTTAAAAAGCCCGGGCTGAAGAATTAGTTCAGTGGTTCCAGTGCCTGCCTAGCAAGTGCAAGTTCCCTGGTTCGATCCTTGGTAACTACATACAACAAAACCGGGCGTGGTCACACCCACCCACCAGCAATCAGTACCACATACCACAGTGTCAGGTGTTGTGGCTCACGCCTGTAATCCCAGCACTTTGGAGGCAGAGACAGGAAGACTGCTGAGTTTGAGGCTTGCCTGGGCTACATAGTGAGCTCAGGGCCAGCCTGAACTACAAAGCAAGACCTTGTCTAAAAAAAAAAAAAATTAAAATACCCTAGCCTCTTAAAAATACCTGAGGTGGGCATTGTGGCACACTTGTAATCCCAGCATTCAGGAGGCTGTTGCAGGAGAATTGTGGGTGAGTTTGAGGCCAGCCTGTGCTACACAGTGAGTTCAAGGCCAGCGTGAACTACAGAGCAAGACTCTGTCTCAAATGTAAATGAACAAATATGTACAGAAAAGGAAGGCCTATTTAAATTCATGCAGACATATATGAAGGAGATCAGTGTGTTTATTCCCAGGAATCCAGCCCCTTGGTGCCCAAGGTCTGCTGGTGGATCCTTCCTCCTGGCTCGTGGAAGGAGGTTCCACAGATGTTCCCAAAGGACACTCACACTCAGCACCGGGGGCTCAATGTGCCTCCCACCAGGAGAGCATGGTTAGGTCAGCAGTATACGCAGAACACCCTTAGACACAGGGGTGTTATTTAGTCTATAAGCCCTCAGAGGAAGTATCTGCTTGCAGTGAAACATCTCTGGAATTTCTCTGCTTCTCTCTGTCCAAAGTCCTGGTATCCACAAGCTGCTGGAAAGAGCTTCTATACACACCTGTGCCCTTGTCCTAGGCTGGCCACCTGGGTGGATTCTGGGGACTTTAGTCCCTGCCCACTGGATACTGGCTATGCCTAGGGTGAGGAGAGGAGAGTAACGGGATCAAGACACTTTTTCTTTCTTTCTTTTTCATTTTTGGTTTTGGAGACAGGGTCTTGCTATGTATTCCAGGCTGGCCTCAGACTCACAGTGACCCTCCTGCCTCAGCCTCCAGAGTGCTGGGGATATAGGTGTGTGACACCATTCCGTCTTCCTGAGCCTTATCGTTTCTGTTCACAGTCAGGTGACAGCAGTGCTGTACTGTGGGTACAGAAGCTGTGGACTTTGTTTCCTGATAATCTTATTCTCAACCCCTAGCACATCCATTGAAGACTGAACACAGGGCCTTTACATTGAACTACATCTCCAGTATTTTTTTTACATTTTACTTTGAGACAAGGTCTCACTAAGTCTCTAAGTTGCCTGGGCTGGACTCAAACTTGAGATCCTCTTGCCTCAGCCTCCCAGAGTGCTGGGATTATAGGCATGGGCTGCCTCTTGAGTGAGTTTGTTTAGATCAGGCCTTGCAGGACCCAGGGGGCATCCGGGGCCTCCCTAGGACATTCAGGGAAGGCCCCTGGCCTTGAGTATCTGTCCTCACCCTCCTCACCTGAAGACAGTGAAATCTCCATGCCCCTCTGCCCCTCACCCTGGCCTGGTTTCCACCTGAGCCCAGTCTCATTGGCAATGCAGAAGACCTGACCTCCCTTTCCTTTTATAAATATCTTTCTTTTCAGGCCAGTGGGCCAGAGATGGGGAAGGTAGAAACCAATCCCAGGGAAAGAGGACACCCTTTGGGAAACAAGAATGATTCAAGCACCTGGTGTGAGACTTTTAAAGCAAAACCTGCTTATGCTGCACTCAGAGCAATGGCACTGGCACAGGTGGCCTGAGCTCTTCTCAGGGCCTGGACCATTCTGGGCACACTTGGCATCACATGAATTCGTCACAGCAAGCACTGCAGCCCAGTCTGCCCGTGCAGCTCAGATTTCGAGACTAGGAATTTATTTTTGAAGTTATGTACTAAACCTCTCCCATTCCAACACACACACACACACACACACACACACACACACACACACACACACGGCTGTTTTTCAAAATGCAGTCATACATGGGAATTTTATGACATCGGGCCTTTAAAAATGTGGAAAGTTTGGTTTCAAAATACTTGACAGGGCAAATAATCGACCTCTTGATTCGCAAACCCTCTGCCTACAGTTTGCTTCGGTGCCCAGCCTGGGGATAAGCGGGTATTCATATATGCCAGGCTGGGCACTGCCGCCTCTGGTCTGGAAATATTTTTCCCTTCCAACAGGAGTAGAGAGGTGACTTCAGGGTCACTTGCAAGCTCACAAAAGGCTGTTTCAGATGAAATGGAGGAAGTTGAGATTTGCAGGGAGAAGCCCAGGAGCTTTGAGACCACAGTGCCACATCCCTAAATTCTGCAGGGAAGGAGGGCAGCTGTGAGGGGGTGCAGGGAGCACCCTTGGGGTTACAGCTGGGTACTGAGAGGATGGCGGTCCCTGCATGCTTTGATGTCCCTGTTACTGGCTGTGGGCAGCTGTCCCTTTTCCTGCGTGTGGTGGCCCTGTAGGTGGCTCCCCAGCCCAGCTGCTCTGTAATACCCAGCACACCCTTCCTGCTCAGGACCTGTGCAAAGCCAGCTCAGTGGGGGGCCTATCCCATCCCCCAAGGTCCCCATTTTCCCATTTTGTCCAGAAAGCACTTCTGGGGATTCCAGGGGCGGTGAAATGCAGGGAGAGGGGTCCAGCGCCCCAGCCTGTGCCCAGCTTGTCAGGTCTCTGAGAGACACCAGGAGCACATGGCCATTTTGGGTATGCAAAAGCAGCCTGCACCTGGGCCAATGCCTGTGTGAAAACACTGGTGTGTGTGTGTGTGTGTGTGTGTGTGCATGAGTGTGTGACCACACTGGGCACTGCTGGGCACCCAGTTGTACATGAGAGTTGAAGCTCCCTGCCTGAAAGCAGCTGGTATTTGGTGGGAGAGGCAGAGAAGGAGATGAATAGATGTGCTGTGTGTGTTGGGGACAAAAGCTGGGAGAAAATCATGTGCAGAAAGGGGAGGCTCTGGGGAAGAAAGTGGCAGAGAAGATTTGGTCATGAGGGGCCTGTGAGGGAGACTGAAAGGAAGGGAGACCCTGCAAATGTTCCAAGTGGAAAGGGTGGCATGTGCCAAGGCCCTGGGGCCAGTGGTGTCTGGTGTATATAAGCTTCTGCAGGGCAATCTCTATGGCTGTGGCTGAGTGAGCAGAAAACAGGGCCAGAAGGGCCAAAGAAGGGCAGAGATAAGAGTCTCTGAGAGCTGGCAGTAGTTGGGTGTTGGAAACTGGATTCCTGACGTGTTTGGTACTTTGGAAAGGGGCCCTTCCAGAGGGGTTAGGTTTAGAGGGCTTTGCCCTCTGAATGTTTAATGCTGTGAGCAGGAGTTAGTTCCTTCTAAAGGACTAGTTTGGTCCCCTTTCTGTCAATTTCTTATCTAAAGGGTGATAGCCAGGTGTGGTGGTGCATCCTGTAATCCCAGCACTCAGGAGGCTGAGGCAGGAGGATCTTCATGAGTAGGAGGCCAGTTTGAGCTACACAGTGAATTCAAGGCTACCCTGGATTGCACGGTAAGATTCTATCTTAAGAAACCAAAATAAATAAGTAAATAAATATAAAAATAAAGGGTGGCTCAGCTGCTGGAGGAGATTTCAGAACATCTCCCCCCATGGAAGCATCAGTATCTCTGAAGTGTCCAGATAACACCTTTCTCGGGAGTTCAGACCACCCATCTGAGGCCCCACTCCTGTTAGCTGTCACTCCTGTTATCCAAACATCTGTTCGATTCTGTGGCCTGTTTCTCAGACACTCACGCAGCTGTGCGTATCTCACTTACTCCTGCCTTACCTTGCCAAGACAGAGAGATGTGGCTTGACTGGACCATGCATGTTCTTGCTGCCGTCATCATGTGTTTCTGCTCGGGAATCTCATGAACATGCCCATGACATTTCAGCCCTTTGCTGCCTCTGCCACTGTCTCTCCTGTGCAGGGCCACCTCTCCCTCTACCTTCCACACTTTCCCTAGGGACCTCCGTGACTCCATGGGTGTCACCTCATAATTGTGTCCTCTCAGAATGAGCGTTTTGAGCCCTTCTGTGGTTTCTTTTTCTTTTTTCTTTTTTTTTTTTTTTTTTTTTTTTTTTTTGGCCTGTGGGGCTGAGAAGGGGCTGGCCCAGAGGATGCTGCAGCCTGCGGGACATCCTTACCTTTGGCTCCCGAGGCACTGATTCACTCTCATGCCACCCCGCGGAGCCTTCCCAGAATCAACTGTCTTTTGAAAAATGCCCCTCTCTGTTTCCTGGCATTTCAGCCACTTGTGAAGGCAGCGGCCAGGAGCAGGATGCGCCTATGGAGGGCAGGTTGGAGAGGGACCCGCAGGGCCTCGATGTGACCTCAGCATGTGGAGCCTGCCCAGTTTGGATCAGCTTCTGCGGGGCTTGAGAGCCAGGCCCAAGAGTTCCAGGGCCAGTGCCGAGCCGGTGAGCTGGAGCAGGTGACCCTGGAGCCCACCACCCGGGTCGGTTTCGGTGGGGACCAGCGCTGTGCAGATCCCCAGCTGTGCTGGGAACTGAGCTCATTCGTGAGGTCAGCGTTGAATCTGATACCAGCAGGCCTGACCCAGGAGGAGCGGAAACCACGGGGCTCTTTCCATCATCGCAGAGCCGCCAATGGGACTTGGCAGGAGGATTCCTGAATATGTCAATCGGAGTGAGTTCATGATCTTTCCCTGCCAACTTCATCAGCCGCCAATTGCCTAGTTGCGGTTGAAATGATTTGTATTAAAACACTTTACTTACATTTTAGTTGGGAGATTCCAAATAATGTACTGGAAAGCAGTGTAGTCTAGCAACTGGAAGACAATATTGGGAACCCGGATTGGCGCCTTGTCCTAGCCGCATCTGTAGCTGCTGGGCAGGGCCAGCAGTCAGCCCAGGGGCCTGGGAGCGAGTGGCTCCTGGGGCGCGGCTGTGTGCGGGTCATGGTCCCAGGGTAGCCCTGCTGGGGCCTGTGCTTGTGAGCTGCTGGTGTGCATAGCTCCAAGACCAGGGCTGGCTGGGTGGCCGTGCACCCTGCACAGCTCCTCCGTGCTGCGGTCATGTGGCTCCCAAAAGAGATCAAAGAGTTAGCCACTGTTTGCATTCAAGTTTCCCAACACAGGGAGAAATAATTCCCATGTGTTCCTTTCTTGTCCTTATTTACAGAGAGAAGTGGTGGAATCAGAACCATGGAACTAGACAGCCTAAGTTCAAATCCCACCTGTACCTCTTATGGACAGCTTGTCTCTTGTCTTTCTGTTCTCTTTCATAAGTGTCTTTTCGTGGCTGTCTGTATGTCCTGTGTTGATTCAAAGTGTTCTCATTCACCTTATTTACTGGATCTGGCAACCATGTAACTTCTGACTTTTCCCGAAGTCACAATGACTGAGGTAAACATTTTGAATCAATTCAGAACATACAAGTGTTACAGTTGACAGGGCAAAAAATAGTCCAAGTTCTTGTGTCTGACAAGAAAAGAGTTGCTAAGAGCACACATTGGAGTGTGTCCTAAGTAGCTATGTTTATAGAAGATCATGGGATGGCAGCAGGAACGAGGACAAAGGCAAAGAGGAAAGGGGGTAAAAGGAAAAAGGAACTCAAGTATGGAAGTTCAAAAAGGAGAGAGATGGTGAAGGGAAAAAGGGCCCTTGATAACTCAGGATACAGGTCAGACTCCGCTGACCCTAGATGCTTCCACTGTGTCACGGACATCAGTAATCTGCTGCCTCTGGCGAGGAGGCATCCTAAGCCTAAACCTGATAGTCTTCAGGGTGCGGGAGCGACTCAGCTCCTTTGTGTCTAACTGTGCTATAGGCAGCCACAGAGGACTCTAGAGATACTCATGAAAGAGCCCTCTCAGGACCTCTTCAAAAATTGCAAGAACAATGGGGTAAGTGTGTCCAAAGTGAGAGGAAGATGTTAAGAGGAATTACTGGGAATGTGTCTTTTGCTATAACAAATTTAAGAGAAAGAAACACTCACCAGACTGTTTGGTCACACTGCTCTCTGGATAGGCCCCCCTTGTGGTCTTGCCTCTGACCCCATGGCCCCATCCCAGCCTGGAGGAGAGGAGGCCTGGCAGGGACGCCTTCCAGAGCAGAAAGCAAGCAGAGTATAACCCATGAGCTTCAGCAGGGGGCGCTGAGCCCATCAGACCTGGCAGGGTGCTCTGAGGGACCAGAGAATGGAGGCCAGGGCCGTTGATTTTAAAAATTATAAATTGGATAAACTGAAGACCAGTGAGCTTAGTGGCTGTCTTGGGCAAAATTCTGGAGCAGACATCAAGGGAATGGATGACCGGCTTGTGGAAAAAGGTTACCGTAAGGTCCAATGGTGACTCATGAGAACATCTTCGGTCGTGTCACTCTGCATAGTACCTGGGGTGAATGCTTGGCTGTAACATCTTGACTTCTGACACTAATTTGACTATTTCTCATAAAATCCCTATAGGTGAGACAGTGACATCTTCGTGGAAACGGGACACCACCCGCTCACGGCTACACAGCTCATGCAGGGCAGGACTGAAGGAGGTGTAGAGGCCTCATATCCCAGGCAAAGCCTCTTCCCACTGCCTGATCTTGAGTTCTTGGAGAGAAGTGGAAATAACAGCAGATGGGACAGCCTTGTCCCAAGGCATTCCCTAGTGGCATGCCAAGCAGTTCTGTCCTGGCCTTTAGCTCTTTAACATTCTGTCAACAGCCCAGATAAGGCCGAAGGTAACTGCTTATCGATAGTGCACATAACACCAGACTGGGAAGAAAGGCTGATGTGTTGGGCCTGCAGCATCCAAAATTATCTCAACAGGAAGGAATGATTGACTGAATCCAATGAGATAAAATTTAACAGGAATACATGTAAATCCCTGCACTTAATTCCAAAACTTGATTGCAGAAGGACAGGATGAGGCTGGGAAACCTGTCCAGTCATACCTGTAATCAAAGAATTGCAAATTAAAGCAACCACAAAATAATCAGTTTCTTCTATCCCATTGGCAATGATTTAAAGGTTGAAAATTCCCCACATCGGTGGCAAGGGTGTGGGGAAACAGGGAAAGGGCTCTCTGGTAAACTCCTTGTGGGCGTATAAACAAGACTGTCATTTCTGGAGAGTAATCTGGAAAAATATAGCAGAAACTATAGAATGCACCATTTGCCCCAGCAGCTTCATTTATAGAAATGTATCAAAAAATAAGCATGAAAAGATTTATGCACAAGGATATTCATAAAAAGCACTGTGAAGAGGAGAAAAGCCCTATTCCTTGTGGGAGGGGGTGTTCACCATGGAAACAGAAAACTGGAGAGACTCAGGGTGGAACCACACAGCCACTGTCACATACACGGAGGGAGGAATCGGGGTCCCTGTGGCTCCTGATGGCCAGACTTCCAAGAGCAGGACTACCTTGTAAGGTCAGGATTTAGGAGAGGTAGATCTGGCATATTATAAAGCAGATTCTAAGAGCCAGCTCTGTCCAAAGTCAGGATGGGTGCTGTGCATTCCTGTGTTGAGGCAGGGAGGAAGACAGAATTCTTGGGGCTCCAGGATGAAATGCTTGATGGATTCCTCCCCACACAGGGGCGCCACAGCTTTGATGCATTAAACCATGGAATATAAAGCCACCATTCAAGGTGGAGTAGGTGGAACTCACATCTGGTTCCATTCCAACTGAATTCCAGCAACTAAAGGAGAGGACTTGGGATGGCTGCGAATTGCATTCGCAGAGCCTGTAGCACCAAACCCCCTCGCCTTACCCACACCCCCGGTCCTTTGGGAGCTCTGGGTAGCTGTGTCCCAATGGTAACAGAAGGGAACCTTGCGCTGACTGGAAAGAGAAACAAAAGATGAATGCTGCTCCTCTCGACTCCTTGGTGCTGTACCTGGCTTTCAGAAGACAGACTAGGGGCTGAATGGGTCACTCCTCTATCGACATTGCTCTTGTGTTATTCTCATCCAAAACTATTTCAACCAGTAGTCATGTTTGTCTGAACTATATTAGATTCTACACCCCCAAATAGGGAGTAGTTGGTGTTTTTGGAGGCTAAACCCTAGCATTCTCTTACATCTTCTTCCTCTTCTTCTTCTTCTTCTTTTTTTTTTGCAGTACTGGGGATCAAACTCAGGCCCTTGTGCGCCCAAGGTTGGTGCAGTACCACTTGAGCTAAATTCCCAGCCCTTACTCTTACATCTTCTTATCACTGGCATTTATTACACCTTTCCTGGCTTCTCTTCATTCAAGTCTCCCATCAGTCATGTAAGATTGGCCTTATGAAAGTTATGCAGGACAGAGGATGTAGCTCAGTGTTTCCAGTGCCTGTCTTGAAAGCACAAGGTCCTGAATTCAATCCCTGTATGAGAGAGAGAGAGAGAGAGAGAGAGAGAGAGAGAGAGAGAGAGAGAGAGAGAGAGAGAGAGA
>PVIC010037094.1:0-18251 GCA_004025085.1 Thryonomys swinderianus
AAAAAAAAAAAAAAAAAAAAAGAATAGCTATCAACAAATATATAATAATAATAAATGCTGGCAAGGATTTGAAGATAAAGGAATTCTTCTAAATTGTTGGTGGGAATGTAAACTAGTATATCCACGTTGGAAATCAGTATGGAAATTCCTGAAAATAGGGGCCAGGAAATTGGCTCAGTGGTTCCTGCATCTGCCTTGCAAGCACAAGATCCCAAGTTTGATCCCTGGTGACCACATGCCACAATGCAGGACGTGGTGATTCACACCCACCAGTAATCAGTACCCCACGCCACAATGCCAAGGATGGTGGCAGACGCCTGTAATCTCAACACTCAGGAGGCAGAGCCAGGAGGATGCTGAGCTCAGGGCCAGCTTGAACTACAAAGTGAGACCCTGCTTCAAAAAATAAAACAAAAACTGAAAATAGAAATTTCCTTTGATCCCATTACCCCCTTCTAGGTATCTCCCCAAGAGTCAAAACTATCATAATATTTACAAGGATATATGCATACTCATGGATATACCAACACAATTTATGATAGTTAAATTATAGAAACTGCATATATGTCCATCAAGATGAATAAGGATAATGTGATATTTATACCAGTAAAGTACTATGTTGCCAGACAGATAAATGTGATGCACTCAAAGGTAAGCAACTTGAACCGGGCGTGGTGGCTCATGCCTGTAATCCCAGCACTTGGGAGGCAAAGACAGGAGGATTGCTGAGTTTGAGGCTTGCTTGGACTACATAGTGAGCTCAGAGCCAGCCTGAACTACAAAGCGAGACCGTGTCTCAAAAAAAAAAAAAAAAAGGGTAAGCAACTTGAGAACACAGTATTAAGTAAGTCAGACACACAAACTTAAATATCATGGTTTATATGGTAAACTTATATGGAAACACACTATATATGTGCATATATACATACACATATACACATAAAGAGCCATATACAGAAGAATGAAGAACTTCAAATACATCTCCAAATTACATATTCAATTTTCAATAATTTTTAATATATATAAATTCATTTATTTCCTTTATTCTATTAGTTTATCTCAATTCATTGAAAAATAGCTTATTGATTTCTTCTTTGTATGAATCTTGTACTGAATAACAAAACATGATACATACTATAATAAATAATATTATGAAATTGCTTTTTCATAAAATATGCAAAATAAAAACTACCCAAAAAATAGGCAACAGATATATATCTACAAAAAAACTGAGCAAAATCTTATATGATAAACCCAAAGAAACACCAAGATATGTAACAAACCACTGAAAATCAATGACAAAAATATCTTAAAAGCAATAGTAAAGGCACATTTGTTGGAAAAGTACAATTAATTGGAATGTCAAGTTAAAAAAACAAAAAACTCAAACAAAAGCCCCTCTACTCGAGTCAAATACCAAACTCACACAACAAAAACTGAAGTTGAGAGACTAGATTTCCAAACTTGTGGTGTGTAGTAATATACCTCATTTCTGGGCCCTAGATGAGGTACTATCAAAACAGACCAAGTATAAAACTGATCTACTACACTACCAGGCAGTAGTAAGATAACTTGTATCACCACCAATTTCTGTTTAGGTGGTCTGACCTAGCAGAAAGTCAAATCATTCATTAATAGCCAGATGGCAAACCTGTGGCATGCATACTGTACCAGGATGTTTTTATTACTGAAACTAAAAAGGTTTGCCATCACTGAACTAGAGTAACAAGACCAAAACTGAAATTATAGTCAGGAATACAATGAAGGGGAAAACAAATAATAATAATGAAAAGTCAATAAAGCCTACGAGGCCTGTGGGATAAGAGTAGGCATACCAACATGCACACTTAAGAATTCTAAAATGAGAAGAAAATGGGGCAGGAAGATTATTTGGAGGGGAAAAAACTTTAACAGATACATATCTAAAAAGCACAGTGTCTGTCTAGTAAGTGCAGGGTCCCAAACTCAATCCCAGTACCACATGTCACAGCATGATGGCTCACACCTGTAATCCCAGCACTCAGGAGGCAGAGGCAGGAGGATTACTGTGAGTTCAGGGCCAGCCTAGGCTACATAGTGAGTACAGAGTCAGTCTGAACTACAAAGACCCCATCTCAAAAAAAAAAAAAAGTTATTAGTGACAATCATATTCATTAAATGATTAAAACTGTAAATATAATTTAGGAAAATTAACTTATTTTTGTGACAAGGTCTTGCTTTGTAGGTCAGGCTGGCCCTGCAGCTCACTATGTAGCTCAGGCAAGCCTCTGCCTCCCAAATGCTAGGATAACAGGTATGAGCCACCATGCCTGGCACTGTAGTATGTGGTACTGATTGCTGGTGGGCGTAATTCAGCACACCCAGTACTGTTGTATATGGTTACTGGGGATCAAACTCAGGACCCTGTACTTGCTAGGCAGGTGCCAGAACCACCGAGATAAATCTCTAGTCTGGGAAATTAACTTTTGACTGAATATTTTAAATTTTTAAAAATTTTCAGATTGTCTCACTGAATCACTAAATTGGCTATGGTAGACTCAAATTAGCAGTCCACTGTGCTCAACCTCCTGAGAACTGATAAAACGGGTGTGTAGCACCTTACAGGACCTGAAGTTCAACATTTTTATACAGGGTTGTAGTAGTCAGTCTCTGTAACTGATATGCATTAACTTCCCATTCTGATGCTTAAGTACACTGTCAGATCTTACTTTTTGTATCTAACTTCTTGTGACTGGATTAAATTGATTTTAATTTTTTTGAAGGACTTGCTTTTATCACTCATTTCAGTATTCTGACATTTCAGAATTATTTTTATTCCTTAATTGCAAATTTCTATAGTTTCTCATTTCTCTTTTTACTTGTTTTCTTTTTCAGATTTTTGGAATATTTAAATTATTTCAATTTCACTAGGGATACAGTCTCTTAAGCATTTTTTTTAAATTGAATTCTTTATTGGTACAATTTATATACATCTCACTCTTAAGCATTTTTATAAAACAAATGTAACATTCTTAAAAGAATGCACCAAAGAAGGAAACTACGGATGAATCTCACAAATACCAATCAGCAATCTAAATATGCACATTTAAAAAATCATAATGTGGGGGCCAGGAATTTAACTCAGTGGTTCCAGTGACTGGCTCAGAAATACAAAGTCCAGAGTTGGATCCCTAGTACCACACACCACAATGTCGGGCATGGTGGCTCATACCTGTAATTCCCACACTCGAGAGGCAGAGGCAGGAGGATTGCTGTGAGTTTAAGGCTTGCCTGGGCTACATAGTGAGCTCAGGGCCAGCCTGAACTACAAAATGAGACCCTGTCTCGAAAAAAAAAAAAGAACACAAAACAGTAAGAATTAAAAAGTAGTGTTTATAAATGGCTCATAGTAAACAAGAAAAAATTAAAATGGTAGTTGAACATCGAATATATCTTTTTACACAAACTTTTCTTTAGAACCACATATATGAACTCAAAACTTAACTAAATCAAGAATTTATGGCCATGGTGGTACAGACCTATTGATTCCAGCTGAGGGAGTAGGATTGCAAATATGAGCTCAGGATGGACAACTTAGTGACTCAGCAAAACAATATCCCAAACAAATAAAAGAGATAGGAAATGTAGCTCAGTGCAAAATCTTGGGTTCAGTTTCTAATATAAAAGATAAATCCTTAATATTGAAATTAATCTCAATATTATATTTAAAACAAGATACTATTCACAATATAAATGATACCAGTATTTTTAGATATAAAATATTTGAGCTCCTGTTCAAAAATTCAGAAGTGAAATCAAACATTTATTATGTGAAATCCTAATTTCCAAAAATCTATATATATAAATGTGTATTTCTCCACTCCTTTGAAGTAACCTTCATGACAAGAGCAGTAACAGAATTGAGATTCCAAAATAAATCTGATTAATAAATGCTATTACAGTATTTTCAAATTCATTCAGAAGAATGTAGTTTTTATTGGTACACAAATTACCTGTTTGTATTCACTGACACAACTCTGACAGCAAAATCTTTTTTGTTGACCATCAATCACCAGAACGTTATTCCCAGCACCTTTACTAGGCAAATACTCTCCACACTGTTCACAGCAATTCATTATCAGACCATTGGCCATCCTATATCTATTAAAGCAGTGGTCGCTGCACAGCTTATGAGTCATATTTTTAAAGCTAACTTCATGGCGAATCTAAAAGAAAAACAATAGACAGAATTTTAAATAACAAATCTGTCTTCATGTATCTAACAACAGTGATCCATAAAAAACATAGCTTGTTTGGAGAAAAGGAAAAACAAAATTTATTTCCTAATTCCTTGAACTGTTTTCCCACAAAGCAGAACAACACCTCCAAGTAACAGTATTATGTATGTCTCTAAATATACAAAAATGTTAGGGAACAACGAAGTTTAGATAGTGTTGGTATTAAAACTTTATAAACATACTAAAAATCTTTATGTAACTCCTAAAGGAATGACAAATTATACTGCACTAGAAAAGGAGGAAGAACCAGTATTATAAATTCAAATGTGATGTATATACACGTTTCTTTTTAACATAAGTAACAATGTAAACTTTAAAAATTTTCCCTTTACTTCTATTCCCCAGGAGTATTTACCATCATTTTTATATAGTCTTATCACCTACTTGTTTAAACAGATTATTAGATTATTTTTAAATTAAAATGATACAATATTCTCAGGAAAAAAAATAGGCAATTAACAATTTTCCCTGTGAACTACCTATGGGGAAAATGAGATAACATAGTAGGATATTTATAAAGGAATTTTCATTTGATATTATCTTCACTTTTAAGGAAACATACATTGATAAAAAGCGTGTAATATCTATTAAAGTTTAAGACAGTTCTAGTTAGAGCTAAATGACAAAGTATAAAAAATACAAACCTCTGTTAGTTTACCACAAATTGTACATCTTGATTTATTTAGAGCTCCTTTACTAGGATTTTGTTTGTCTTCATAGAGTGACAAACATGATGTACTACAAAATTCCTGGAAGGACTCACTTGAATCCACCTGAGCAACAATGGTTCCTTTCATTGTAGTTATATCTCTGAAAAATAAGGTATGACTGAAAGTAAAATTCCATTTTAAAAGAAATCAAATATAAGAGTAACAGCAAATATTTTTTATTTTCATAGATGGAATCAAACAAATCAAACACCATACTTGGATCTGGGAAATCACTTTTAATATTTAGAAACTCTTGGCAATAAAGATTGAGAAGTAAAAATACTTTAAACTGTTAAATCCTTGCAATTGTCCAATTTATCTTCAAATGCAATAACAAACCTTTCAAACATTAGAAACACTCAAATGAGGTGGTTATCAATTACAAGGAGTTAATGCCAAGGACTAATTTACTGATGTTTAAATTTATAGTACCTATTCAAATTCCCATCCTCAGGTCAGTAGAAATCATGTAACATCTAAGTCATAGAAACATACCATACAACCAAGAGGGTGTACTGAAATATTTTCTGCTTCAATGTACCATCCCCAATAATGCACACAACCCTTCAACCAAAATTAGAAATGTTGTGAAAGAATACTATTAATGATCTCTGAAATCTTCCCTTTAGACCTTCTATTTAAGTATTTAAGTCTATTATTATAAAGCAACCTTAAAACTGTAAAGTAATTCTTTATGTATTTCAATTTATTAGAGATCTTCAGAGTACTAAACCCTTTCTAGAGTTCTAAGATTTAAAAATAGCCGTACACACTTTGGACATTCCAAGAGATGGTACAGAAAAGTCTACCAGGTTTGACCTTGCTTATAATATACCATGTTCCCATTTACTTTGAAGTAGTGAAGCCAGATGTTAAAAGTACAGGATCCTGTCTTTCCAACCTAGCACAAACTTGGTACTGAGTTATGAAACTCTTAAGTAGGTCTAATGACTTGATGTTCAAAGTAAACACATTAAAAACCCAAAGACTTGAAATTTAAAATAATTTCAATATTGCTGGCTATGGTGGCTCATGCCTGTAACCCCAACATCTGAAAAGCTGAGGCAGAAGGATCATTGGGAGTTTGAGGGCAACCTTTGCTACATAGTACCTTCAAGGCCAACCTAAACTACACAGTGTAGCTCTGTCACAAAAACAAATTAAAATAATCTCAATCTAAAGACAGTGTGACATTTAATCTATTTTAATATAGAATTAGTCTCATATAAACTGCATACTATTTTTACCTGCCAAGAAGAGCTAAATTCTGGTAATGATGTACTAAATGGTACAACATTTACCATGCCTATGCAAGGCTCTGGGTTCAAGTCCTAGCACCATAATTATAAACAAAATAGGAGCTGGGGATTTAGTTCAGTGGTTCTGGCATCTGCCTTCCAAGCGCAAGGTCCTGAATTCGATCCCAGGTAACCACATACCACAATGCCAGATGTGGTGACTCACACCAACAGTAATCAGTACCACACACCACAATGCTGGGTGTAGTGGCTCATGCCTATAATCCCAGCACTCAGGAGGCAGAGGCAGGAGGATTACTGTGAGTTCAAGGCTTGCCTGCGCTATGTACATAGTGAACTCAGGTCCAGCCTGAACTACAAAGCAAGACCCTGTCGATAGATACATAGATGATAGATAGATAGATGATAGATATAGATATATAGATTACACAATGTAAATATTCACGAATTTTTATAAATTCAAGAAGTCAGACATTATAGACAATATTATATCACATGGGCCATTCAAAATCAACTCTAAAGCCTACGAAATAAGAAACCTCAACTATATGTCACCACTGGACTTGATAGAGTATAACTGCCAAAGCCATTACAAATTTGAATTTTGCTTTTAATTTCTTTTAAATATGGTTATTCACCTATACAATGTACTGAAGCTTTATAATACTTCCAACTAAATAACTCACATAGAAGACTTACTGAAATGTTTATCAATATTCAACCAAATGGAATTACACTAAAAGGTAAACCTTACTTTTTACACATAACACAGAGTTTCTTTGGAGCAGGCTTGTGAGAGAAGGAAGAAAGGCAAGAGGTTGAACAAAAGAGGTGAGCTGATCCTTTTCGTTGATAAGCTGTCTGTCCCTTCTGTAAAGGTTTTTTGCAGTTTGCACAAGTGACTTTAACTGGTTTAGTTGGTTGCTGTTGGGCAGAAGGCTGGAAAATCTGCTTAGGAAGTGAGGCCACTGGTGATACAGAATCTACCCCTGGCTGTTTCTGATTACGAGGAAATGATGCTGACTGGGAGATCCAAGAATCTGAAAAACAAAATGAACAAGAGAGCGTAATCAAATAATGTTTATACACACTGACATCTATATCAGAGAAATTGTTTATCTTTCCATTTTTAATATGTTTTAAGATATATTAAAACATTTCCATTTTAAGATGTTAATGAAGCAGCAACATAGCATAGAGTTACACAAAGTTTCAGGGCAAGAATGGCTGGCTCTTATTAACAATGTATTGCATTCTTAAAATTTTCTAGGAGTTCAACTTAAGTGTTCTAACAACAAAACAACAGGTGTGGGGGCTGGAGATATAGCTCAGTGGTTCCAGCGTCTGCCTTGCAAGCGCAAGGCCCTGAGATCCGATCCCGGTAACCACATACAATGCTGGGCGTGGTGACTCTCGCCCACCAGCCATCAATACCACATACCACAGTGCCGGGCCTGGTGGCTCACGCCTGTAATCCCAGCACTGGGAGGCAGAGGCAGGAGGATTGCTGAGTTCCAGGCTTGCCTGGGCTACATAGTGAGCTCAGGGCCAGCCTGAACTGTAAAAGCGAGACCCCGTCTCATAAAACAAACAAACAAAAAAATGACAGGTGTGGCTCACGTCTGTAATCCCAGCATTTAGGAGGCAGAGACAGGAGGATTGCTGAGTTCAAGGCTTGCCTGGACTACATAGTGAGCTCAGGGCCAACCTGAACTACAAAGCAAGACCCTGTCTCAAAAAAAAAAAAAAGTAGTAATAATTTTATTATTAAAATATGGGAAGTAAAGCATTTGTTAATCACCTCCATTTTACTATTCTACAATGCAAAAATATTTTAAAACATGTTATACGTAATAAAAATATGCAAGCTGGTTATAATTGTGCCCATCTATAATCCCAATACTCATAAGACTGAGGCAGAAAACAGAGGTCTAAGCTATATAGTGAGACCCTGTCTCAAAAGTAAAAGAGAAAAGGGGAAGGGAGGGAGTGAGGGAAAGGTAAAAAGAAATGAGGGAAGGAGGGAGGGAAGGGGAAGGAAGGAGGATAGAAAAGAAGGCAGATAGGTTGGTTCACATTCCAGCGCCCACTGTATGAATGACTGGAATGCTGCTTCAAACTCTGTGCCTCACTGTGAATAGGAAAACAGTACCGACTTCACATGACTGGTAAACATTAAATGAGATCATGCATGTAGTAAATCATAGTGAAGAGCATATAAGAAGCACTAGAAAAATCATTCATTGGGCAGTGAATAGTCATGTATTTAAAGATTACTTTAAGCAAGAAATATCAAATAAAAGTGTAATAACATCTTGACAAAACAGAATATTTGACAAATATAATACAGGTCTAATAAGGTTTATACATCATTACTTCCAAATGTTCTTCTAACTATAGCTTCTAACTTCCAAATATGTTTAGTTCAATAACCACTCAATATAAGATATAATCTCACAGAAGTCAAAGCACAGTGTTACACAAAAATAATAGTGTTTTAAACATATAATGACAGTATCAAATTACTCTACCATTGAAAAGGTTAAGTGCATCACAGCCCAGGGGAACATAAAACTATTAACACTAGAGTGCAATTACTTTTCTTTTCTCTTTCATGCTATTAGTACTCATTAGGAAGTCTGTTTGTTACATGGAGTCCTGTTTCACAAGCTTATTGTGACCCAATCAAATCCATGACCTATCTTCATTTTGAAAAAAATTTTTTTTAATCATTTTTTCATTTTTTTGAGACAGAGTCTTGCTTTGTAGTTCAGGCTGGCCTTGAGCTCACTATGTAGCCCAGGCAAGCCTCGAACTCAGCAATCCTCCTGCCTCTGCCTCCCGAGTGCTGGGATGACAGGCGTGAGCCACCACGCCCGGCTTCATTTTGAAATTTTTAAGGCCATTTCTCATTTCATTTACTTTGATTTCTCAAAAATTTTTGGCTTTTAAACAAAACATTTATTGTTACATTTCAGATATGCATAACAGCATTCACCATAGGGAATTCGCACCTGTACATGAAATATCCCACCTCTTTTTATTCCCATTACCCCCTTCTCCTTGCTGTGTTTCCAATTTCTCCTTCTATGTTTACTTTCTTGTTCCTTCCCATCTTATTCCTTCTCCTAAATTTTGTACTTCCATGCATAAAACCTACCCTTCCACAGGAAGCACAATACAAATATGAGACTCTAGAGAAGCTTCCTCACCACAAAAACATCAAAATGGGAAACTTTGTGATTTTCCCTATTTCACTGTACACATTGATATTCAGATTTTACCCCACTCCATAAATAGCTCTCCAAAACAAAGCACAAAAAAAAGAAAATTTTACATAGATTAAACAGTATATTCTGTAACCTTTTTTTCCTACCCTTATAGTAAAAGATCAATATTTACCAAACAGACAAAAATACTCAGCAACACAGGAAATCACTGTAAGATCCAGAAATTAATCTCAAAGAAAACAAGGGCCTTCAATCAAAAATTATGCTTAAGCATATGCTAGAAAAATCAGCTTTCTGAAATATAACTACTGGTCTCTCAAGGTTTTCAGTGTTATAGACATTTTTTAATACATACTTAAAGGAGTCTATTTAAACTGAAGGGCATCTATGTGCCTTTGTTTAGTAAAAATAGTATTTTTATTTTGTAAATTTAATTTTACTGCCCTGTATTAAAAACATAAAGGTTCCCTTTATTTTCAGCTCTTACATTTTGCTTACTTTCTTATCTTCATCACCTCCAACACTGAAAAGTATTTTAGAAACAGAAAAGACCTAACCATTTTGTCTAAACCCTCAATTTCATATAGGCTCATTGAAATTAGCAGTTAAATTTGTCCAAGTCTCAATTAGTCCAAGAACCAGTACAAATAGCTAAGATTTTAGTATACGTGCTGCTGAAGCGAGCACAATAGCTAAGATTTTATAACTCCTAATTTACTACAAATAAAAACAGTATATAAATCCAAGAGCTAATTCATAAATACAAAAGCAAAAGGAATACTACTTGCTTATATGTTTTATGAGTATGTTAGAGGAACTAAAATTCTTTGGTACCTCCGATCCAGAAGAAATGGTCTTAAAGAAATCAGTTTACCAGGACATAAGTACAAGAATTTTTTTTTTTCCAGTACCAGGGATCGAACTCTGGCCCTTATGCTTCTGAAGCAGGCGTGGTACCACTTGAGCAAAATCCCTGGCCCTACATAAGAAAATTTTTTTTTTTTTTTGGAGACAGAGTCGTGCTTTGTAGTTCAGGCTGGCCCTGAGCTCAGTATGTAGCCCAGGCAAGCCTGGAACTCAGCAATCCTCCTGCATCTGCCTCTCGAGGGCTGGGATTACAGGCGTGAGCCACCACGCCCGCAACTGTGGTATGTGGTATTGATGGCTGGTGGGCGTGAGTCTCCACACCCAGCATTGTATGTGGTTATTGGGATTGAACTCAGGACCTTGCGCTTGCGGGTAGGCACCGGAACTACTGAGCTAACCCTCCTGCCCACACAAGAATATTTTTAAGAAGAGTTAAACAGAAAAAGCTAAGTCTGACCCAAGTAGAGAATTAAATTTCATACACATACAGTTGATATGGACAAAAGTTTAAGACCTTATTGTTAGATATTTTAAAGAAAAAGTAGGCAGGGAAAGATAGCTAAACTGTACACTATGTTCTCAAGTGAGAATTATTTTGAATACTTTTTTCTTCTCCATACTTGTTTTTAAACTACAACAACTACAAAAAGAAAATAGGTATTTTAAAACTAATTTGAGCACTATTATTTTTGAAACTTTTAAGTAACTGGAAAGTTACAAAGAAAACCACTCTCACATGTAAGCTGGTGGAACCATAAATTGTTAAGTTTTAGGGAAAGTCAATATTACAATAATTTCCATAAATTAAAAAATGCTCATATAAATTCTCTCTCTCACACATACACACACAAAGAATCTTAATGTCAAATTTGACATTTCTTTTAAAACTGCATCAGACACACATTTCTAAGTCAAAAATCACTGTGGGTAGGAAAACTACCTACATCTTTTGGCTCAATAACCTCAATCTCTAACAATACAATCTAAGGAAATAACCAGAAACACGAATAAAGACATTCATCTTTTACCTACAGTAACAAAATATGGGAAACAATGTAAAAGTCAATAATAAAGAAAAAATAGTGTAACAGTTGGTGAACCGCTCAAAAAATTTCAAGTAGGGCCGGAGGGTTAGCTCAGTGGTTCCGGCGCCTGCCTCTCAAGGGCCAAGGTCCTGAGTTTGATTCCCGGTAACCACATACAATGCCGGGTGTGGAGACTCACACCCACCAGCAATCAACCAGCAATCAGCACCACATACCACAGTGCCAGCACCACATACCACAGTGCCGGGCGTGGAGGCTCATGCCTGTAATCCCAGCACTCGGGAGGCAGAGACAGGAGGATTGCTGAGTTCCAGGCTTGCCTGGGCTACATAGTGAGCTCAAGGCCAGCCTGAACTACAAAGCAAGACCCTGTCTCAAAAAAAAAAAAAAAAAAAAAAAAATTTCAAGTAACTAAATATACAGAACTGCCTTTTAGCTAGGTTAAAATTACTTATGAAGAATGCTCACTTTGCTGGACCTGGTGGCTCATGTATATAATCCCACCACTTGGGAGTCTAAGGGAGGAGGATTGCAAGAGTTCAAGGCCAGCCAAGGTTACATAGTAAACTCACCCTGAACTACATAGCAAACCCCCCCCCCAAAGAAGTGCTCACTTGGGCAACATATACACTGAAACTGGAATGATACAGAGATTAGCATAGCCCCTGTTGAAGAATAATATGGAAATTCATAAAGCATTTCATATTAAATAAGATGATCGAAAGACAACCACCCAAATCACTGATTAGTCCTAGTTACTAGGACTATCTTAGTAGGAAACTTCCCCTTCATTCTTACATATTTATCAGGTATTACTATTCAAAAAATAAAAACATTTCATATATCCTAGATTTTAGAAAGAAAAAACTTTCAAATAGACAAGAAATCTATCAGTCTTTTAAAATGAAAAAGATTAATGAAGTACTAATTAAAAACTGGATAGGCAGTCAAAATAAACACAAAGACTCCAACTTCATCAAGTTGCATGTGTTAAAGTATAGTTTATAGCATGTCACTTGCTTTTTTTAATGATTTTTTATAGAAGAGTATGTTGGGGATTTCTTCAAAATTGAAACAGGAAATAAAGGAGAAGGTTAGCCAACTCTTTAAAAAGTATGAACAACACAAAGTAGATATAAATCTAAATTCCAACTTTTATACAACTGTTCTCTAAGAGTGTTATCAATCCTTTGGTTCCCAACATATTAAAACATTAGTAAAAATATAACAGAAAGTAATGCATGAGATGACAAATGTAAACATTTTTAATCCTTTGTACATAAATCACTGCACTCATTTCAGCAGCACATACTATATATATTATTTTGTGAGTTTCTAATAATCCCCTTAAAAGTCTACAGAACTAACATATTTCACAGGACAAACCTAAACAAGGTAACACCAGTTGATTCAATGAAAAATCAGGCAGAAGTTTAAATTCATCCTTGTTAAGTTAAAACATCACTTATTGCTTACCAGGATTATGATGAGTTGCAGATTCTCCATTCTGAAATATATCTCCTGCCACATTCATTCTACCAGGATTAAAAGGTCCTATTCCAGTCTTGGTCTGTGAAGTTAAAGATGGGGTGTATGTTTGTATATTAACACCAAAATTACTTGACTGCAGTCCGTTAGAGACATCTCCCAAGTTGGTATTCTGTAGTGATGTTACATGTGTAATCATTAAGTTCATATCTCTCCCGTCAGTATTTTCTAATTGGCCATCGTTCACAGAGCTTACACCTGTTTCTAACGTTGTGACATTAGCAATCTGAATTTCAGAGTCTGGTTCCGTAGTGATACCACTATTACCCAGTCCGGCGTTTACCTTACTTCTTGAAAAACTGGAAGTGGAGAAATCCACATCATTTGTTCTGTTTTTAGTTTCAGGAGGTCTCCTTTCAACAAAATTGGAGTTTTTTTCTTGCCCTTGATTTGTTTCCATGTCCTCTTCGTCATCAATGACAATTGTCTCACTTACACTTCCCTTCTGAGAAGCCAATTCTTTTGAGGATGAAATAATTTTAGAATCATTTCCTTGCAGTTCTTCATTTTTTGAAGGAAAAGCTACAATTCTTTGATCGGTTACCACTGGTAGAGAAGGTGGTGGAGGTTGTACAGGTTCGATAAAAACAACATCATCATCGTCTTCCACTGGTGAGTTTTGAAACTTATTAGATCTAGATGCTAAGGGATTAGGTGGACCACTAAATGAATTTCCTACATTTGTGAGACTAGTTGCCATGGCCGTACTCCCTAATAAAACAGGATTCTGATCAGTCAGTTCTAATGTTCCCACTGAACTTGTGTCCATGCCAAAGAATCTGCTGGGAAAACGGAAAAAAAGGGTTAAAATGTCAGTATAGGATTTTATAGTACTCTAACTAAAACCACTGTGAATAACAAAGGTAAATATCCAATTTTCAGTTATCATGTGCTATACACTCCCACCATTATCACCTTGCCAGGATATATTATTTACTCTATAAACCTTAACATTGAAAACATAAATATTTCCACAAGCTTGCTCAGTAAAATTAAAAGTGAATAATGAAACAATCCCTTCAATTCACATGTCCCACTTATTCACAAAATTAAATAAAACGATATGGTCTGATTCCTAATTTCCCTTAGTTCCTCTTGATTTTTAAATCCTTTTTCTTTTTATTCCTCAGGTTCCATGTCTTTCTTTAACAAAGATAGTTCAAGTCCTTTTCACCAGGTGCTATGCTACATGCTTTCCATTTACACTGCAGCAGGCTGTATAATGCAACCAAAGACAACAGGTCCCAATCACTAGAATCTACATTTCCTATATAGAAAAAGGATCTTTGTAGATATGATTATGGATAAAGATTCTAGAGTGAGGTTAGTAAAGAGCTTTACAAAAGAGGGTTACATGACATCAAATCAAAGAGTACAACACAGTGTGACCATGGAGAGAGTGAAAAGACAAATCAAGGAACACTGGCAGTCATTAGAATATAGAAAGAATAAGGAAGATTGTTCCGAGCCTTTGGGGTGATGTACATACTTTTTGATATCTTGAATTGATCCCAGTGAAACTACTTTCAGCCTTCTGGCCTTCAAAACCATGAAGAGATGAGAGAATATATTCTTTTGGTTCAGACCATCAAATTCTGATATTTTCTTGCAAAAGCTATAGGAGGTGCATATAATCCAGTTCCTAGTTAACCCCCCTCAAAAAATACAAAAATTAGGTATTAGGGTGGGGATTTAGCTCAATAGCACTGTACCTGCCTCACAAGCACAAGCTCTTGAGTTTAATCCCTGGTACCAAAAAAAGGTGCAATTTTTGTACCATTTTAATAATAAATACAAAAATTAGGTATTAGGGTGGGGATTTAGCTCAATAGCACTGTACCTGCCTTACAAGCACAAGCTCTTGAGTTTAATCCCTGGTACCAAAAAAGGTGCAATTTTTGTACTATTTTAATAATAAAGAAATTCTAGTTTTAGAGAAGCTAATTTTCCCAAATCACACAGTACTCACTGAATATCTAAGTCTCAACAAGTACAGAATCCAATTCTTCACTACTCTGCTATATTACCTACTACTATATACAAGGCTATACATGTGAATCCAAAAAAAGCAAAATTTAATAATATTACCTAAACAACTGTCCTTATAATGTTACTGGTTGACTATAGTTTTGTCCCATTTTGAACCTGCTTCACTTCTTGGCCTTATTCCATAAACATAAATATCCCCTGGGAAATAGAGGAGTCACTCACTTTTCGGTTCTTCCTTCTTAGGCAGAAGCTTTCTTTAACAATAAACTTTTCTTACCCTTAAATATAATTTATAGATCAAAGATCTGAACTGATGGAAATTATGAGGTTAAGGGCACAGAAAACATTTTACTTATCAAAAATCTGAAGAGGAATCATGCTGATCTTATAGACAAAGAAAAAAAAAGTGGGAGGCAGGGAAGGAAAAAACTGCTAAGTATTTGTAGATGGGATGTTAAAGTGGAAAGTTAAAAGTGGTTTATATACACTAGCCCCACTCTCAGAGAAAGTTACCTGACATGAGGAGGCACTAATTATAAAGGTCTTAAAGAATGGCATTCAAAACTTACCATTAAGGAGCCTCTGGAAGGATAGAGACTAATATAAATCAATTATAACTTGGAATAAGAGTTACAGGATAAGGAATTGTCGTACCTCTTAAACCACTTTCTTAATTTTTAGACCACATCATTTTTAAGGTAAATTTAATTTTTTTAAAAGGCAAAATAGTAACAGACTTACTTTAGTTTGGTGACCACAGAATAAGTGAACAAAAGACTTACTATGATATCTGGAATACAGTACCAAGAAAGATACACCCATTTGTGGGAAGGTTAGGGAAACGACACCCCAACTGTTTCCCCAAGGAAACAGTTCCTATAAAAACCTGAAGATGTGAATGATCAACTCAAGGAAGAAAATTACTATAGGGCTGGGAATTTAGTTCAGTGAGTATAGCGTCTCTCACAAGTACAAGGTAACGAGTTTGATCACCAGTATCAAAAAACAAAAAAAAACAAAGTAAAAAAGATAACTATTATAGTTTGGATCCTGAACATCTCCCACAAGATGTTGAAGGCTCAGTCCCCAGTCATGGCACTATTGGTGGGTGACAGAACTTTTAGGAGGTACGTACACTGGAAGGAACTTAGGTCACAGGTAGTATGCCCTTGAAAGGAAAACTGACACAATGAGCTCTCCTTTCATCACTTCCTGGCCACCATAAAGCAAACAGGTTTCTCTGCTTCAGCCAAATGTACTGCCTCACTACAGGTCCCAAAGCCCTGACTCTGAATAACAAGACTGATACTTCCAAAACCCTGAGTGTCCCTCCCAAAAAACCCTTAAGTTGGTTATCTCAGGTATTTGTCATAGTAACAAAAAGCTGAGTTACACAAGAATAAAGCCAATGTAGCTGGAACAAAGGAGGGAGGAGAAAAAGGGTATGAAAATAAGACAGAGAAACAGACACACAACTCACCAAGACCATTCACTTATTACATTCAACAGATTCACACAGGGTTTAGTTTATATAAGACTGTTTTAGGCACCTGGGCAAAAGTGGTAAACAATACAAGCGAACATCTCTACCCAGAAAGCATGAATTCTAAACTGTTTGAGTTTTACTGTACTGCGTAAAATTGCTAAATTTTTCAGCAAAGGGCTGATACAATCTAATACTTCAAATAAATCACCCTGGCTATGTGGGAGATGAATTATACTAGATCATAAGTAGAAGCAAAAATATTAACTAGGTAGCTAAAACAAGAGTGTTGACAGCACTCTAGGAAACTGACACAGGAGGATCATAAGTTTCAGCCCAGCCTGGGCAACTGAGAAACTCAGCAAGACCCTGTTATGAAATAAAAATAAAACTTGTAAGAGGACTAGAGACACAATGCACAGTGTGAAGATTCTGGATTCAACCCCAGCGCTGGAAAATAAATAAGTAGCTCCTCCACAAGAAAAACTTCCTTTTAATGAAACAGGTAAAATCTTCAGATAAAGCCTTCAATTAAACAAGAAAAAAATTACTACTTTTAATTTTACAAACCAAAATATTCTTAATTCTTCAATTAAAAATATTCACAACTAGCCGGGCATGGTGGCTCACGCCTGTAATCCCAGCACTCAGGAGGCAGAGACAGGAGGATTGCTGAGTTCGAGGTTTGCCTGAGCTACATAGTGAGCTCAGAGCTAGCCTGAACTACAAAGCGAGACCCTGTCTCAAAAAAAAAAAAAATTCACAACTAATTAAGTTTCTTTAAATACAAGCATAGCCATCTTGGTTAACATTTATTGCTCATGATTGGCCAAATATTCATGCTAGCTAAATATTATAGCAAATTCACACAGTAGACTCATAACCTCTATTTTACAAGTTTAAAAAAATTTTCAAGCTGCCCATAGTACCATATGCCTCGAATCACCACACTAAGGACATGAGTTTCGGGCCAGACTATGGTAAAAATACTAAGTTCAATGCCAGGAACACTATCCTTACCAAAAACAAAAAAAAAAATTATTTTCAGAAGTGAAATAAAAAGGTTCAGATCTTTAACTCAGTGGTTCCCACACCTGCCTCACAAGCACAAGGTCACAAGTTCAATCACCAGTACCAAAAACTTTTTTTAGAAAAGTTGTTAAAGCTACCCAGGACAAGTTAAAAAGTTATACAGCTCAATATTTTAATATGCATAACATACAATATTCAGTTAAGTACAGAATGTATAAGCCAGTAATTAAGTATTGAAAAATAAGGCAATATTATAGCTCTTACTAGTTTTTTAGTAAGAAAAAGGGGATGAAAATAATTAACAATAACCAAATAAATATCCAAATTACATAAGCTTCAAAAGAAAGAAGTATCGTGGTAAAAAAAAAAAAAAGGAAACAAAGCTTATGTATATAGGGGTGGTGTGGGGAGTTAGTAGGCTGAGTAGGGGAAGAGGAAAAATGAAAATTAAGTTGTGACATATACTGGTACAAATTCTCAATGTGGAGTGTAATTGTGATGTGTATATATAATGTACCAATAAAATATACCAATAAAAAAGGAAGAAATATCAAACTCACAAGCCAGGCTAAAGAAATTTTAAAAATATGGGCCGGAGGGTTAGCTCAGTGGTTCCGGCGCCTGCCTCGCAAGCATAAGGACCTGAGTTCGATCCCCGGTTACCACATATAATGCTGGGCGTGGTGGCTCACGCCTATAATCCCAGCACTCAGGAGGCAGAGACAGGAGGATTGCTGAGTTCGCGGCGGCTTGCCTGGGCACCATAGTGAGCTCAGGGCCAGCCTGAACTACAAAGCGAGACCCTGTCTC
>PVIC010037095.1:0-18246 GCA_004025085.1 Thryonomys swinderianus
AAAAAAAAAAGGTATAAAACGGAAACCTTTAAAATCTTTGACAGAGGAGAGAAGATCCCCAACCTGAGCGGCCCTCAGGAGAAGGAACCCTACTGGTTTGCTCATCGCGTGCAGTTCCCGGCAGCCACCAGCAGGGGGAAAAAGTAGTTTCGTATTTCGAATGGATCCCTGCCCCGCGGTGCAGATTCCCGAACCGGAGAAGCCGGGGAAGAGCACCGGGGAGACCTCGGTCAGGGTTCAGAGAACCCGGCCTAGCGGGACCCCTTCGGAGCGCGGAGGCCCCGCGAAGCTGGGTGCACGGAGCTCAGCAGCCCCCTCCCCCGAGGCCCCGGGACAACTTGGCGGGGACTCCCGCCGCCCAGCCCGGACTCGGGCTGCAGCCGCGCAGAGCCTCCTCGGAGAGGCGCGGGCAGCGGGGGACCAGTCGGGCAGCGCCGGGACCCGAGGAGCAGGTGAGCCCAGGTCAGAGCGCGGCCCGGCGAGCGCGCCCGGGTCCGCCAGGGACGGGGGGAGCCGCGACCCGCTGCGCGGAGGACCCAGGGGAGTCAGTCACGTCGGGGCCTCGGGTCGCGGCCGGGGTCAGAGCTGCAGGACTCGGGCTGTCGGGGGCGAACGGTCGGAGCGAAAGCCGCGCTCCGGTGCAGACCGAGGGCGCTGCGGGCCGGGCGAGCGCGCCGGGACCCTCAGCCGAGCGGCGTGGCAGAGGGAGCTGCAGAAATAAGTCAGGCTGAGGAGACGCGGGAGGGGGCGGGGGGCGGTCGCCGCGTGCGAGCGGGGACGTGCGACTCGTGCGGTAACCGGGAAGCGCCGGTCCGCACCTCGAGCCCGACACGGTGCCCGGGGCGGGGGGCAGCGCCGTTTCGGGGTGCTCTGAGAAAAAGTGGGTGCTGAAGTGGACTTGGATGGAAGCGGAGAGCAAGGCATAGACGGTAAGAAGGGACTTTAAACATGAAACCCTTGAGAAGAGCCGGCGGGGTCCCCAGCGCGGTGGGACGCCTGCCGGGCGGGGCGCGAGTCGGCCCAGCGGGAGCCAGAGCTCATTGGCTGGGAACCCGAGCTTGGCCGCTGTGCTGGAGGTGGGAAGGGAAACAGGGCTGCGTTAGGCAACAGGTTTCCTGTTGACAAATCGTCAAAAGGTGAGGTGAAGACGTTTTAATTGGATAGATCAGTTATAAGACGGTGCTTTTCTATGTCATGAAAAACATTCCAAGGGGAATTTCTAGAAAAACATTATGTAAATTGAGCTTGTAGGACTAAAGTGTTGCCAAGCAGCACAATAAATGATTTATTCTAGGTCTCAATATTGTGCGCAACAGTAGTAGTACTTACTCTAATTACATTTATTAAAAGGTGTCTATTTGTTTTATTTCTTTTTAAAATTGAGTCTATTGGTACATTTTAAGTATACATTTTAAGATCACATTCGTCATTGAGAATGTTACCTGTATGACCCATCTTGATTCTTTATTCTATTTTGGAGAGCTAACGACTCTTTTGAAAAGACGGGACTATAACATATTTCAACAAGTTCAAATGTATGCAAAAGTTTTGGCAAATTCTGAAAACGAGTGAAGTAGTGTAGTCCAGCTATTTAAAAGCCGTCTACTGCATGTGGCAGAGCTCTCTCTTACACTCGAGGCTGAACAGTTGTCTGCCCTTGCACGTGCACACGGCTGCAGCCCTGCAATGCCCACTTGTGTGCCCACCCTCAACTCACCAGTTCCAGGGGCCTCCTGTGCACACCTGGGGACAGCAGCCTCTTGTGGCTTTGCAAACCTGCCCATTCTGCTCCGAGTTCTGAGACACTGAAAGGAAGGGGAAAGCATGGGTTGGTTTTGGGCATCAGACAGGCAAGAGGGCCTCTGTGACCCGATGTGATTGTTGACTGAACTAGAAAAAAGGACAAGACGTGGAAAGGTGACCTCAAATGACGGCCTTGTCTGGACTGTGGATGTTATTTCTTCCTAAATGGTGTGGTGTCAAGGACTAGCACTAGAATTTCAGTTCAAAGGCATAAAGAGATTTTTCTCTAGTGATGTTTATGCTCATGAGCCCCCAGGAACTGATTCCTAGGGCTTCCTAGAGAGAGTGCTTGCCACTGATCCTTTAGCTAGAATTGCACTTTAATATATTATATATGATTCTAACAAAAGTTAGCAATTAATTATAATATGTGCTATTAGTTATATTTTTACAAATAGTATATTGTAGTTATCTATGTAATTCATTTTGTTCATATTTGAGTTTGAGACCTCTGTGTTTTATATAATGGAAAAGTCAAATGGTCTTTCCACAGGTGAGACAGAGGCCTGTATTTCTTCTCACGAGTGAATATTCCAGCATAGGCAGCCTCGGCTGCTGTGACAGCTCTCTGTCTCATTAGGAGCCTGGCCTCCCTCTCGCTTTCTTCTCCACTCTCCTCAGTGGGCAGCTCTCATCTTCCAGGCTGTGTCATGGATGGGGGATGACAGCTGAAGCTTTTTCCAGTCATCACACCCACATTCGAGGCAGGAACAGGAGAGGGAGAGGAGCAGGAAGGTACCTTGTAGCTTGTAAGATTTAACGACTTGTGCTTAAGTTTTGTGGTAGACTGTCTGCAAAGATGGCGGCCAACAACTCCTGCAAACTCATGTCACTTTTCAAGAAGTGGAGTAACAAAAAAATAGAAGAAGCAGAGTCTCCTCTTGTCAAGTCAGAGTTGGCTGTGAGACTTTTGGGAGCAGCCATGTGTAAAAGATGCTTGGACTAAGACAGGAGTCGTGCCATACACTCATAATCCCAGAACTCTGGGAGGCCGAGGCAAGAGGACCACAAGTTTGAGCACAGCCTGGGGAACTTAGTGACTTAGCAAAATAGTATCTCAGAATTTTAAAAAATGGCTGGGGGATGTAGATCAGTGTGTAAAGGACATTTTTCAAAGAGGGTCATCATAAAATTGAGAATTCTTTGCTACTGAAAGGTATATTTTCAACGTTGTTACTACAACTTTGTTACTTTTTTTAAAAATACCACACAACTCTTTTGAAGATGGTGAAAGGAGAGGAAAACCAGTCCTGTGCTGAAGATCCCAGCCTTCCTATATTGTGTGTACGTGTCTTGCCATGGTGGGGCCTAGAGGGTGGGTGTTGAGGAATGTGGGGGCAGAGATGATTCTTCCTCTGTTGTGAGGGGGTCACTTCCTTATTGGGTTGCCTGATCACCCAGCGCTGCCTAAGGGGGTTCCTGAGACGACTCACTTGGGACAGACAAGCGTAGCTTGAGAGAGCGCCAGTGATGTCTAGGCACCCTTGAAAACACATTTACAATTCACTCTAGACCATGCCTTAACCCAAGGCATGAGCCATCTTTGTGGAGGGAGAGCGTGTGTGTGTGTGTGTGTGTGTAGAGTCTTTCATAATTGCTTATTTAATAGCTCTGGGCAGAGATGTTGCGGGTTGCTGTTGCAATTATTTGGTTATTTTCATAAGTGTTTATAGGAAGGGCATGATCACTGTCCTCCTAATGATGAACCTCTAAAATTACTGCTTGCACAAGGCATTACACTATGTAATTTCACACAGAGAAATTCCCTAGAGGACTTTTGCCCTTCCCAGACCATAAAGCACCTCGCAGACATACCCAGTGCTATCCTTAGGTTAAACACAGCCTTGCTTGATTATGATACTTCTTTTTATGCACCTGCCGGTCAGGTAATATCATGGGTAGAAAATGATGGATTTTTTTGAGCTTGAGGCTGACTTGGGTTTTCATATCTGTGCTTAGAGAATAGCCTCACGATTAATGTAACCTGTCACTGCGGTCGGAAACAGACAAATGCAAAGCTAAAAACAAACAAAATCACTCATAATGACGTTTTGTAAAACAACTAGCTTTTACTTAGTCTACTTTTTATAAAATGCAGGCAGGACTGGAGGGTGTGAGGCCTCTTTCTGCCCATTTGCTGGAGGACGTTAGTCCACTGCTGCCAGGAGTCTGCCATCCTCCCTGCAGCAGCTTTTTTGTGTAGTCACAGCACACGCATGTGTGTCCTATTTGTGTTTTAGCATAAATGTGGTGGCACTGCGTGCATTGCTATGGTCTCTGCTTCATACCCCAGACCTCAGCCTGGGAGGGTCTCACTGCAGCAGTAATAGCTCACTTTCCTTCCTGACAGCTCCAGGGTACCCTTGGAAGGCAACAGTACCTGCATCCTGGATACCAGTGGGCTGCCTTCAAAGCTTTTTTTTTTTTAATAGGATCTTGCCTTGCAGTTCAGGCTGGCCCTGAACTCACTATGTAGCCCAGGCTGGCCTGGAACTCAGGCCTCTGCCTCCTGAGTGCTAGGATTACAGGCATGAGCCACCACGCCCAGCATTGTGATATGTGGTACCAACTCAGCACCTTGCACTTACCAGGCAGACACTGGAACCACTGAGCTAAATCCTCAGCCCCCAAAGCTTTTAATTATAGGAAAAAGTGTGCCCATTGTAGCATGTATAACAAGTCAAATGTATGCATTTGGAAAAATAATATCTATTCTTTGCATCTAATTGTATCAGTGGATATACAATCTGAGCAGTTTAGTTTATAAGGTTCACATCTTTCTGTCTACTTAAATGTATTTGTGTTTTGTGTATGGGCGTGGAAATGAATGTGGGCTTTTTTCTTTTATAATTTCGTTCAAAGATAAACTTCCAGGCTGAGGTTGTAGTTCATTGGTAGAATACTTAGCTTGCACGTACAAGGCCCTGGCTTCAATCTCTAGCATAACAAAAAATGAAAAACAATGCAAAATACACATCTCTGTTTTCTTTTATCCTTTTCCTGTAAATGATATATTTCTATAAATATATTAATATGACTAACTTTTTTTGGCTAGTTAATAAAAAGATACCATAATTCTTTTTTTTTTTTTGTACTGGGAATCAAACTCAGGACCTCATACTTGCAAGGCAGGTGTGGTGTCACTGAGCTAAATCCCTGGCCCAGAATAGCATAATTTACCTAGCTATCCCTCTATTGTGGGTATGTAGGGTGGTTCTAGTTTTTTCTTCATCCACTATGAACAAGGGTGGTGCTTTTATTTCTACAGGAGAAATTCCCTAATGTGAGACAAGGTACTGTGTATCTCTACTTTCAGTGGTTATTGTCAGATTATTTTTCCAAAAGATTATAAAATTTCAACCTTTCTTTCAATGTGGAGTTTACTTAAAAACTAAAAATATAAATTCCACTTGACCCAGCTACGTCCCTTCCAGTTATCTTCCTAAAAGCGTTAAAGACACCATGTTATAAGAATGTATGCATACTCATGTTTATAGCAGTACAATTTAAAATAACTCAGCTTTGGGAACAGTGTCTATGCCAATCAACAGGTGAATGGATAGAGAAGATGGTATTTACGTACAATCCATTACTACTCTGCCATAAAGAAAGATAACTTGAGTCATCTGTTGGTAAATGGAGTCACCTTGAGAGAGACCATAATATTAAATAAGTCAGACACATAAGCTTAAATATTGCATGGTTTCTTTTATATGAGAATCCCCAAATACATAAATAAAGGGTAAAATGGAAGATAGATAAATAGGAAGTAGGGAGTTCTTTTTCAAATGGGTAGGGGAACAAGAGACAGAGGAAGAAGAAGGGGAAAAGGGAAGGGGAAGGGAGGAGAGGAAAGGGAAAGAAAAAGCAGAAAAAATGAAAATAGAAATGGGAAGGAGGAGGGATAAAGAGTTAGGGGACAAAAAAAGGAAAGAAGATGTATTTTGTACATGTACCATCTCTCCATGATAACTGCAATCATTATGTACTGCAAACATGTATTAAAATAATAAATAAACCTCCCCAAGTTAAATATGATATTGATGTATGTCCTCATGCATCATGCAAGTTGACAGCAGTCTTCCAAATGTTTACCCATCTGTTGGTATTGTTTAGCAGTGCTGAATGTCTTGTGAGTATGCGGGCTGTTCGTTTCCTTTGCCCACGTGTCTAATGGGTCTAAATGTGATGGCCTCATCAGGCCTCCTCCAAGGCTAGAGTAGGATGAACCAGGAGGGAGCCGCATGCAGGCAGAGATTTACGTGGACAGGATGTATGTAATGTCCTGTCCTCATGACAGGACGTGCACTGTTAGCACCTCCTCTTCCATCTGTGTTCCTGGGTCACATCCGAGGCCTCTGAGTTGTACAGCTCCAGGGACCACGATCACAGGGAAAATGGATCGGGAGTGACGATTCCCACAGACTGTCACTGATTGTGCCCCTCAAGCTGCCTGGGTCCTGGCCCGGCTCTAGTGATAGCTCTTGCTAGGTTGCACTACAGCATGTATATTTGTACTCTACCTTTTCAGACCTTGAACTTCTAAAGTGTTTATTCTACAATGCTTTATAGTATCTGACATGTAACTGTGCCTCCCAAATGTTTGCTGGGTATTAAAGTACCTGCAGGAGATGGCAGGGCCGAGAAAGTGTTGGTAAGTAGGGGCAGGCCGTGCGTGTGTGTGTGTGTGTGCATGCGTGCGCGCGTGTGTACTTATGTATGTATCTTTAGCACTGGCCTCAGAGGCAGCCACCTGGAAGTTCAGCCTGGGCACACAGGAGAGGCACAGGCCAGGGCCCCTGCTCCCCACACACTTCCCTCTAAGACATCAGCCTCTCTGTTTGTGAGTAGCACCCTGAAAGCTCTCTCCCACCATGGCAGAGGAGCCCTCCCACATAAGGGCACCAGGATTGTGCTAATAATTGTGCCACTTATTTATTTCCCATATTAGTCTCCTAGAACATGAGGTCAACAGATCAGCACTTGGCTTGTGTGCAGTCAGAAAGGGACGACCCTAAAGAGAGCCCTCAGAGAAATCATAAACAACTATGAATAATTAAAGGGGGAGGCATGTGTGTGAGAGAGGAGAGAGAGCTGAGGGGCATGGGGTGGGCATCAAGACTGAATGGGCAGCAAAATCAGACAGGATCACTTTTCATTCATTTATTCACTTTGTTCAATCATACAATAGACTTTAGACAGGCTCAGAGTTTTCATTCTTTTTGAGGTCAAAAAATTTGCTGAGAATCTGGTGAAAGCTAAGGACACATCTGCCACAAAAACACATTACATGTACAAAAGACTTGCATGTAATTTGGGGGCTTCACCAGTCCCCTGAGAGCGTGAGGCTCCTTGGCTTTGTGCCTGTAGCCTCAAAGCAAGAAAGATAACTTCCAAAAAGACTCCCCCCACAACTAATTAAAACACCCACCAAGCACTGAGGTTACTTGGTTGGACCATCACAGTGAGACAGTGGAGAAGCCATGGGACAGAAGCCAACATTGCTGCAGCTCCTGAATGCCAGGTGAAGATTAGAAAAAGCCATATAAGGAAGATAAAAGAGTTTTCACTTTGAGCTTGGAAAAACATCTGTGCTACGCAGAGCATGGGGCTAAAGTTAAATGCAAAAACAAACAACAAACAAGAGAAGGTATTCAGAGCTATAATCAGGCATTGAGAACTCGGTACCTTTTTAGAAGGCGTATAATACACTTACCATCAGGGCATTCTTGTATACATATGTCATTGTTTTGTCATATTTTCTTGTTCTGAACCTAAATGTCTTTGTCATCACTTGACAGGAAAAGGCCTTACGGGGTACCCACCTCCTCGCATGACTGCTCGGGAGGCAGGGGTTGAGGTTGCTGGGAGCCTTCTGGAAGGTGACTGGGGAAACAGAGCCCCTACTGCCATCAGGGGACTGAGATTTCCACTCTAGAGGCTTCCAAAGGTCCTCATCCTCTTATGTGTGCTCTACAAGTGGGACTGTCACAGAGACCATTTCCCTGAGGTCTGCAGATTTGCTTTTCTCAATCCTCAGTACCATTTTGACTCTCCCAGGTCTCTGAAAGCAAGTTTTCTGGTTAATAAATGCTAGTCCTTTACTCCTTCATGCCCTGCACCTCTGAGTGGACATCTCTCCAAAATCTTACTTGCAGTGATCAGAGTGGCCTGCCTTGTCTGGGGAGGGCTGGACAGTGAGCCCAGAGTGGGTGGTTCATACCCTAGGAGGATCCATTTGTGGGCTTCTAGGAGTTCTACGTGTTGACCTTACTTCCTGTTTGTCTCCCCAGCCAAGTCCAAATTAGAATGTGGGGCAGCAGATCTGGGGGTTAGTTTAACGGGGTTGCTTTTTCTTTAAAGTGAATTAGTGAGCTACAAGCCACCAGATTCACCCATTTTATAATGTGTAGTGCTTTCTTAAACACCAGAACCCTCCCCCCTTTCCTTTTCTCTGCTAGTCCCTGCATGCTCTGACTTCCCAGGGACATCCCAAACTATATGCGTGTCTAACATCTTCAGCCTCCTTCCCACCTTACTGATACTGCAGTTGCTGCTGAGTGCAGCAGACATCCCTCACCCTTACCAGGTGTTATGGAAAAAAGCCCGCCTTGTTCACTGAGTGCCAGACTACAGTTCTACCATACCTTCCTTGATATTTATTTATTTTTCCTTCTGAATTCAAGGAACAGGCAATATTTGGAAGTGATGCCGTTGTCATTCAAAGGCCAAAAGTTTTGTGAAGTACTGAGTCTGTTATGAGGTCTCTTAGCTGCAAACCCACCTGGTGCCTCTCTGTTCTGTGGTGGTAGGGCTGCTGCGGTCCTGGAAATTTTATCTCTGTGTCCAGTTAAGCTCTGCCAGGAGGGGGCGCTAGATGGAAGCCACAGCGCCCCGCCCCCATCAAGTGCCCCCCCACCCCCACCCCATGCAGTGGAGGAAGGCACAGGCCCTCCATTCCTGTTTACAGAGCCTGTCTGGACATGCACCACTGTGAGACACCAGTAGCAGCCACGCAGAGCTTCTGTCTCCTTTCTCTCTGGTCCAAATTCAGAGACACTAACACCCAGCACCTGGGTCCAGGGCCTGGATTCTGTCTCTGCAATCAACCTAGAAGCACCAGGGCTGGGGGAAGCAGTTTACCCTCTTGTGTTTGAAGAACACGCCTACCCTGGCTGGAGAGCTTTCTCAAGGGTGTTTCATAAAATGGAATTCTCTAATGACATTTTATTTTCCTGATCAGTGTCATGGACCATATGGTGAATCATTGGGGTAAAAGTGGTGGGAAACAACACAGTAACAATATTCTTGGACTCTTTCTTTACTCAGGGAGATCCCAACTGCTAGCAGTAGTCACTTGCTGTCCTCAGGCAAGCCCTGGGATCTGTGGTGACTTTTTTTGTGTGTGTTATTTAGGATTGAACTAGGAGCCTTGCCGGAGCCAGCTGGACAAAACAGCGGGTCGTGAAGTCGAGGGGCGCGGATTAAGAAAATAAAAGAAGACAGGAAAATGGGCTCCAGAGGACCTCTCAGTCAGTATTGAGCAGGCCCTGACTTTATTCTTCAGTGCTCATTTATAGTATTTCTAGCTACCATGCTTACGTGCAAGGCTTTCAATGGACAATGTAGTTAGTGGTTAACATATAGGTTTAGCATGATTAGAATCTAAATCTCCAGGAACTCAAAATACAGAGATAACTTTGTCTGGCAGAGAGTACTTAAAAACTTCTGGAATGTGTTCTCTGCTCCTAAAACTTCTCCCCAGGTGATCTGCAAGTTTCTTATCTTACGCTAAAGACTGGCCCAGGCTCTCAAGGCACAAGTCTTTGTCTCTTAGAATACTTCCCTATTTTCTATTCTTGAGAAGTTACTTCTCTTTGTCATTTTATTTAATCACTAAACATTGATGCAGTCAGTAAGTCAAGCAGAGATTGTATTAGAGGAAGAACAGCAAGCTCCTAAGAGAAAGAGCAAGGGAAGGCGACTCTGAGCCAGAGGTTAAGACTTCTTTGATCAGGCATCCCAATGCAGCGATTCAAAGGTCGCAGATCATCTTGGGAGCTGGGCAGCACTGTTTGGTATAGTACAGATCTCGCAACTGCTAGTTGGTGCAGCACCCAGTGCAGATCTCCAGGCCTGTAAAGAGTCTCCTCTAGAAGGGTCTGCTTCCCACAGAGCCTCACACATGCCAGGCAAATACTCTACCACTGAGCTACTTCCCCAGGCCCTATGGTGATAATTGGACACAGTTACAAAATCTAATGCAGTAAAGAAAGTCTGTTTCTCTGCCACACAGTGACTTATACTTTGCAAACAGCTGCTAAAGCGTAACACTTTTGAGAGGCTGGAAGATTAATTTTTTCCCCCTGGGAACCCAAGGTTCTATTTTTTTAAATGGGTGCTTTTAGCATTAGAATATGCAGTAAGAGTTAATGTATCCTTTCTTTCTTTTTCTTTTAGTTTTCTTCTTCCTTTCTGCCTAAAATTAGAGGCATGAGAAACTGGAAGCAGCATTACACCAATCCATTTTATCAGCCTTACACAACTGCCCAAGAGAAAAAACTGCTTTGAAATACATTTACTTGAGAATGCCATACCTTGCCAACAGTTCCACAGTCTGGTGATTTCTGTCATGATTTCGTTTGAAGTAGACAAGTCATCGTTCAGAAAATGTATAGGGCAGGTAGATAGATTTGTTTTGCCTTTGGCTAAGCACTGAGCCCATTTTCCTCTAAGAAACTCCTCTCTGTGACTTCTGTCACCAGAGCAAGACAGTGGCTGAGCAGAGGACTTAGCTCAATGGTTGGCATCTGCCTGGCAAGCACAAGGTCCCAAGTTCGATCCGCAGTACCACATACCACAATGCTAGATGTGGTGACTCACGCCTGGAATCCCTGCACTCAGGAGGCAGAGGCAGGAGGATTGCTGTGAGTTCAAGGTTTGCCTGGGCTACATAGTGAGCTCAGGGCCAGCCTGAACTACAAACTGAGACTCTGTCTAAAAAACAACAACAACATAAAAAAAAAAAGACAATGGCCAAAGGCTGTAGCAGTGAAAGTGCAAGCTGAGTAGGAATGTGACCTGCTGTCTTTTCTGCTTTCACGACCTATGACGTGGATAATGTCTCCTGGGTTAAGTTTTCTCTGGAACAGAGCCTGAGGGAGGGTGTGGCTGCAGGGTTTGAGGGATATACTCACCACCTTCCTGTTGGTGGCGCAAGATACTCAACACTCACAACCTAAAGGGGGAGAGGTCTGTTGGCTCACAATTTTCCAGGGTTTGATCCATGACTGGCTGACTCCCAGGTGGAGACAGCACAGTGGAAGGGGAGGTTGAGGAAAGATGTTACTGCATTGTAGGCAGAAGGAGGCAGGAAGGAAAGCGAAGAGAGACGACGGTGGGGGGGGGCACAAGGGATAAGGAGGAGGCAGAGAGGAGGAGGAGGAGGAGGTGGAGGAGCCCCCTCCAGGTCACACCTCCAGGGACCCACCTCCATCCAATGAAGTCATCAGCGGGTTAACCCACTGGTCTGTGTAGCAGATGCAAGGTCCAATCACTTTCCAAACGTACCAGCTCTGAATGTGAGAGGCGCCGTTTTAGATCTAAACTATAACCTGGTGATTCCAGAGAGGGGAGAGCAAGATGGGAAAGGAGTGGAGGTTTCCCATGGCAGTACCCGGACTGGCCACAACCCCAGCACCTCCCAGTGGTCGGTAGCAGCTGGAGGGGTTGCCTGGCAGTGTAGGCAGGTGCAGCCCCCCGGGAGTGAGATGCCCGCAGGTCCCGTGGAGCTGTTCCCTCATGCTGCGGCCCTGCCCACCATCACTCATTCTCCATGGGCTGAGCAGGTAACCAGTTAAGCCCTTGCTCATCAGGGGAATGTGGATAATAATAGTACTAAACGTCCCCGTGGAGCGTGTGATCACTATAGGGCAGTTCTGGTTACCCAGCAGCACTGGCGTGTTCTCCATGTGTGCAGACCTCGCTCCTTTTGTGTCTGCAGGTAGGCGCAACCTTTCCATACTTCCACAGTTCCCTAGGGAACTAGGGGGCCCATGCCGGCACACACTGATGAAACACACATTCTCTCTGCTGCTTCATCAGGGCCCAGAGCCTCCTGCTCCTCTAAGAATTCCCCTACATGGTCTCCCTTTTACTCTTTCAGCCCTTTGCTCTCCACCTTTTTGCCTTCTCTGCCCTTAGGACTCAGAGAGGCTGCAGAGGCCATGCCCTCAGTGTGCCCTCCTGATGTTACTGGCCACAGTCTTGTGGGGCTGATATCATATTTTACTGCCTTTGAAAAATTCACTGCAACTCACTTTCTTGTAAGTGGTTGTGTTAACATTTCTCTGCCAGAATCTGTTAATATTATAACATTTATGTATTTAGATTAGTGCTGATATTTTTTTTTTTTTTTGAGACAGGGTCTCGCTTTGTAGTTCAGGCTGGCCCTGAGCTCACAGTATAGCCCAGGCAAGCCTCGAACTCAGCAATCCTCCTGTCTCTGCCTCCCAAGTGCTGGGATGACAGGCGTGAGCCACCAGGCCTGGCTATGCTGAGATTTTTGGTAAGACTGGAAGCACACATAAACTTAAATGGTTTTGCCAGCCTGTTTTCTGATTGTAAAGTGATGATAATTTTACCTTGACTCACTTGATGCTCTGAGCTAAGCTGTATGTCCTAGTGAAATGAATATTCTTCATGTATATTTTCTGATACATCTTCCTTTCTCACTGGATAATTATTTTAATTGTCCCAAAATATAGATAGGCTTCTTACTGTAAATTGACTCACCTCTGAAGTATCTTTTCTCCATGAAACTGTATAATCTGTGTAGGTTGTTCAGTCATTCCTGACAATAACACCTTTCAAAGCCAAAATCTGGAAAGCTTGTTACATGAGATGTTGGTGGTTTTTGTTCTTTTATTCTTTAACAATTCAAAGATATGTGACATTTCAGTTAGGATGTGTCTGCTTGCAGGCTACAGAAAATCGAACCCAATGCACAAGTTTGAAGATTAGAAGAAGGGACCCTTGAGTGTGTGGCAGACTGTGGGTGTAGTTTGATCGGATTCCAGTTCTCTCTCTTCTCTGGGCTTCCCTTACTGGGCTGCATTTTCTTCGGGATAGTGCCCTTGAGTGGGGGCAGGGCTGACAAATACTCTACTTGAGGCATCTTTCCTCTGCAAGAGCCTGTTTTGAACGAGGCAGCCCAGAGCAAGGCACACAGCTCCCCTGGTGGAGTCAGACCAGCCAAGCCTGCCAACCCATAGAGGAAGCCCAGCTGGGGCTTCGTGTGGTGGTACAGGCCTGTAATCCCAGCACTCCGCAAGGCTGAAGTAGGAGCATCACAAATTCAAGCCCAGCCTGAGCAATTTAACAACGTAGTGAGAACCTGTCTCAGAATAAAAAGGGCTCAGGACATAGCTCAGGGTGAAGGCTGTGGGTTCAGTCCCTCGTACTGCAAAACACAAAACAACAACAAACCCCTCCAAAACAACCAGGTGCTGTGCAACAGGGGTGTACTGACGTGGAGGGAGCGTTGCTGCTCTCTCCAGCTGACAGCACTAATGAACAGAGGACAAAGGGAAGGCTGAGACTGTTATGTGAACTGTGGACAGTGCTGCTGTTCTTTGATGGGCCTTGTCAGTTCTGTCAGAAGCCCTCACTCTTCGAGGAAGCTCTGGAAAGAATCTGCTGTGCGATCCCTCTAGAATGGGCCAGGCGGGATGCTTTCCGAGCGAGCCTCAATCCCTGTGAGCCCTCTGAGTTCATATGGGTATCGCTGGCTGGCAGCTTGAGATCTGATTCAGCATATCGAGAAGAGGGGAGGATCAGGCCATGCCCGGGATCAGACCAGTGCCCTCTTGGCATAACCTCTAATCCTTTTACACCGGAAACACCCATTAAGGGACAAATACACTATGCAAAGAATGCTTGAAAGGGTCCTGGGCACTTGTTCCTTTGATTAACCAAGGAATACTTCAATTTGTTTTAGAAAATAAATATTTTCTTTTTCATTACCTGTATTATATCTTATAAGATTTTCTTATAAGATAGAAGGTTTTCTTGTAATTCATGTAAATGGTTAATAGATTTATGGGAAAAAGCACTCTGCATGCACACATAGGTGTGCTTGGGCACACACATGTAGATTTGGTCAGTCTAAACTCAGAAACTATAAAAGAGCTCAGTTTAGGCATCTTAGGAATTGCAGTTCAGGAGGACGTGCGTTCACACAGCTCTGAGGCCGTATTCCCAGAAAGGGAGGAAAGTGGGAATCTCTGGGCTGTGGCAGGTGGAAAGGGAACAGGGGCCGAGTAACTGAGAGAAGACAAGGACAGGAATGTATGAACAGACTGGAAGCATCCAAGAAACAAGTCAGATAACCTGTTAACGTACACTGAGTCTCTGGGTATGTTGTGTTTACCCCTTCTAGCTGCTCCGGAGAGGCCTGTGGTCGAAGAGAGGAGGTGACACATTCCAGGAGGATGCTGGCGTCAGGCCTATTTTGCTTCCTAATCGCTCCATTTTGTAAAGCTCTTTCACTGTTGCTTTCATTGTAATTTCCCTTTATTTTCACAACACACTTGTAACTTTCCAACACTCCAGGACTGTTCTCTTTTGTTCCAGCATCATTTTCACTGTCATCCCAGCCCTCATTTTGCCTGGGTTGTAGCATGTTAAGCCTCGGCTCTATAAGGGGAACCAAAAGTGTGGTCATGTCACCACAGCGTGGAGCTGAGTAGAACCTCAGTGGCTTTGTCCTTAGCAAGGAAAACCAGGCCAAGGTAGCTCCGGCCCTTCTGATAACAGGAAAGGAAATGTGAACTTCAGGTGTTGTTGTCACCTTCTCAGTCATTAGTGTCAAGTGCTTTGCACCTTTCCCTATTTGCATTGCTTCTATCTACAAAAGGAGAAGAAACTTGAAAGGCCATTAGTTGAACCCACAGGGTCCCCGAGGCTCTGCAAATAGAGCCTGAATGGCAGCTTCTTCCAAGCCAAGCCCCACGTGCTAGTTAAATGTGATATCAATTTGAATGGATTGAGAAAGACACAGTGGAGCAGTGGGGCTTGGCCTAGCTGGATGACTGACTAGTAAGCCCACAAACTAAAGAGGGAAGACATACCCCAGATGTGGGTGGCATCAACCAATAGGCTTGCAGCCTAGCTGGAATAAAAAGAGAAAGAAGGAGTCTTCCTTTTTGCTTCTTTGTTCTACACCACTGCCTTTGGACATTTGCCTCTAGGTCCTTCAGACCCTTCAGCTTTCTGACAAGAATTTGCACTAGACTCTGCAAATTCTCCAGGACTGGAGACTTTGACATGAAGACGCAGTGGCCTTGCCAGCAGTGGACAGCCCCTCGGGTCCTTTGCATCAGGATAAAGAAAAGCCGAAGTTATCTCCTGGGCAGGTTTCACTGAACTGAAGGCAGATAGTGGTTTTGTCCTTGAGGAGCACTGGGGAGGCTCTCGCATATGACCTTCTGGTTCCCCTTATAGAGCCGAGGCTTAACGTGCTACAACCCAGGCAAAATGAGGGCTGGGATGACAGTGAAAATGATGCTGGAGCAAAAGAAAACAGTCCTGGAGTGTTGTCCTGGAGTCGGGCGCTTTTGGTGATAGCAGAAGACAAGTGTGAACCAGGGCAGTTTCTTGTCCCGAGAAGCAAGGCTGTGCATCTGTGCCCGAGAGTGAGAGCCATCTGCCTGGTCCAGCTGGCGGGCTGGGTGCAGGCCTGGTGTGAGCTCACTGCGGACTCCGGGGGAGGTGGGGACTGGGAGAGGCACGTCGGGACTGGGGAGCCTGCACAGCTGCTCAAGGGGAGCGGCCAGGACTCAAACTGTGAGGCTGCCTGAGCTGTGGTGACCCTGGGTCGACCCTGGCCCAGGATAGAGTGAGGTTTGCGGGTGCTGGGGCTCCTGGGGCCAGGAGCCCTGTCATGTGAATGCTGTGAACGCTGGGGTTTTTAGCACACCTCACTTTTGGCCCACATGCTGTGGTTCTGTGAATAGCTGGTCAGGTTTTAGGTTTTATGAGCCAGTGAATCAGGAGGAGGGCTGCAGATGGGTTCCTACTTGGTGTCAGTTAGGATTCACCAAAGGGACAGGTTACATATATGGTAAGTTTATTAATATAAACTATACAGTGGCCACTTGTAAAGTCAGCAGTGGAAGAATCAAAAAGGCCATCTGTGCACAGGAGAGTCAGAGGATCCAGTTGAGGGTCAAAGACCAGGAGCTCTTTGCAGAGTCCAGTGCAAATTCTTGTCAGAAAGCTGAAGGGTCTGAAGGACCTAGAGGCAAATGTCCAAAGGCAGTGGTGTAGAACAAAGAAGCAAAAAGGAAGACTCCTTCTTCTTTCTCTTTTTATTCCAGCTAGGCTGCAAGCCTATTGGTTGATGCCACCCACATCTGGGGTAAGTCTTCCCTCTTTAGTTTGTGGGCTTACTAGTCAATCATCCAGCTAGGCCAAGCCCCACTGCTCCACTGTGTCTTTCTCAATCCATTCAAATTGATATCACATTTAACTAGTACATGGGGCTTGGCTTGGAAGAAGCTGCCATTCAGGCTCTATTTGCAGAGCCTCAGGGACTTCTGTTTTGGGGCATTCAGCAAGGCCAGAGCCAAGGGCGGTGGTTTACACGCAGCTTCCAGTTTCTGCCCATTTCCAGGAAATGAGTGCAGCTGAAATCCAGCCTGTAAGCCTAGGACTGTGCAGATTCCTCTTTGTACTTAGGAGAAGTGCATCATGGACTAGTGGTGGCCCTGAGGTTGCTTGCTCAGGAGCTTCTCCAGGGCAAAACTTGTGTCCTCTCCTTGTTCTATTCAAGACGTTCTACACAGAATTTAGAAGGCGTAGGGAGCAGACAATACATTCCTTGGGTATTGTGTTCTCTCCTGCCAGGCATTGTCAACTTTTAGGTCCAGTCATTCTCTTCTCTATGTAATGGTATCTCCTGGGGTTTCAGTGTTTATTTTTCTTTCTTTTTTTTTTTTTTTTTTTTTTTTTTTTTTTTTTTTTTTTTTTTTTTTTTTTTTTTTTGAGACAGGGTCTCGCTTTGTAGTTCAGGCTGGCTCTGAGCTCACTATGTAGGCCAGGCAAGTTTCGAACTCAGCAATCCTCCTGTCTCTGCCTCCTGAGGGCTGGGATGACAGGCATGAGCCACCACGCCTGGCACTGTGGTATGTGGTATTGATTGCTGGTGGGCGTGAGTCTCCACGCCCAGCATTGTATGTGGTTACCGGGGATTGAACTCAGGACCTTGCACTTGCGAGGCAGGCGCCGGAACCACTGAGCTAACCCTCCAGCCCAGTGTTTATTTTTCTTTTGACTAATGGTGCCAAATTCTTCTACTTCTTTGTCATTCCTTTATTTTCCTCTGTGAAGTATCTGTATATGTCTTTAGTCTGTTTAAAAAAAACTAAATGCCTTATATTTTTATTATTAAGCTGTAAGTGTTCTTTATATAGCTGAGTGTGAGTCTTTGGTGAGATACATGGTTTTTTTTATTTGTTTATTTTTTTTTTTTTTTTGCTTTTTGGAGACAGGGTCTCCCTTTGTAGTTCAGGCTGGCCCTGAGCTCACTATGGTACCCAGGCAAGCCGCCACGAACTCAGCAATCCCCCTGTCTCTGCCTCCCGAGTGCTGGGATGACAGGCGTGAGCCACCACGTCCGGCATTGTGGTATGCGGTGTTGATTGTTGGTGGGCGTGTTTCCACGCCCAGCATTATATGTGGTTACCAGGGATCAAACTCAGGTCCTTTGCGCTTGCGAGGCAGGCGCCGGAACCACTGAGCTAACCCTCCGACCCGAGATACATGTTTTGTGAATTTTTTCACCCAGATTATGGCTAATTATTCATCTCCTTAATGGTATCATTTGATAAGAAGTCTTTACCTTATTGATGTTTACTTCAATATCATTCTTTTCTTTTTTCTTCCTCCCTTTCTTTTTTTTCCTTCTCTATTTCTTTTCCACCTTCTCCTCTCTCCTTCCCTCTTTCATGTCCTTCTTCTTCTGTTTTCTATGACCTAAAAAGTCTGCATTGGTTTGCAAAGATTTTCTTCTAAAAATGGTATAGTTACAGTGTTGTATTATGTGGAAAGGTCTAAATTGAGTACACAGATGCAGGCCTTAATCTCAGCTATTCAGGAGGCTGATGCAGTAGAATTGCAAGTTCTAGCACAGACTGTGTAACTTAGTAAGTTGGTGAGACCATGTATCAAAAATAGAAAAAAAAGGGCCGGAGGGTTAGCTCAGTGGTTCTGGCATCTGCCTTGCAAGCGCAAGGACCTGAGTTCAATCCCCGGTAACCACATATAATGCTGGGCGTGGTGGCTCACGCCTGTAATCCCAGCACTCGGGAGGCAGAGACGGGAGGATTGCTGAGTTTGCGGCGGCTTGCCTGGGCACCATAGTGAGCTCAGGGCCAGCCTGAA
>PVIC010037096.1:0-18251 GCA_004025085.1 Thryonomys swinderianus
TCGCTAAAAGTACACATTTTAAATGGAGATTTTTCTTATCTCCTTTATCTATCTTTATTTTTTTTTCCTATTCAGTCTCAGAACAGGCCCAGGAAAGGGCCGTTTTGTCCCTTCAGCCTGAGAAACTGCCCACTGGGACTAAGCACTCTGCACTGGCGCCTCTGGGTCTGTGGTCCATCAGCAGCACACTGGAACTGCTGTGGATGTTTCCAGAACTCCCAGTGCTCAGGCCCCACTAGAGGTTCTGCTGGAAGCAGTCTGGGGAGGGGCCAGGACAAAACTTCCCCACGTGACTGTAGTCTGCTCCGGCTCTGGAACCATGGTGCCAGGTGTGTGCCCATCCACTCAGGTGATGTGGGTGCACCTCCCAGGCTCTGTGGGGCTGGTTTAGCAAGCAGGCTCATGAGCTTGGCCCTTACCCGAACGTCCCCTTCTGCCACGGAACAATGGAGTGGGTCATCTCTGGGACTCTGGCTCCTCCCAGATCCCGTTCATAGGGGAAGCGCAGCTGCTGCGGACCCAGATGCCCACTGGCTTGCTCTGTGCCTGTGCCTCTGTGGGTACACTCACATGCAGCTGGGCCTCCACTCCTGTGGGCAGCAACCTTTTTTACTGTTTCTAAACTAGGAAAATGTCGATACCACTTCCAGCAGTTCCTGTTGGCCATTGAGCGTCCTGATGTGCCAAACTTGGTGCTCAAAATTTACGATTAAAAAGAAGAAAGATTAGGTTAAAACAAGAAGTTTCATTCCCAGAGACCTCTGTGAAGTATCACAACTATTTTCCTAGCCGAAGACATCCTTACCTTCACTCGAGGCCACAGCTGAGGAAAGAAACCACACTGGCTGAGAGCGAGAAGGCTGGGACTCTGGCTCTGCCTCTGGCTATGGGGCATGAGGAGCAGCTCTGTCAGCCTTCTAGACCTCCATCGGTTCACCGGCAAACCTAAGAGTTGTACTTGTGGAGCTCTCCATGTCTTGTGCATCTCCAAAGGATGACCAGGTCCGCACCGACGTGTCTCGGAGGCCTCTGTATGGAGGAGCGTTTGTCAAGAGAAATGGAAGTGTGGGGAGCTGAGTCAGAAATACTGGCACCCACCAGAAGGCCGCTCAGCGTGACCTTCCCACCATGCTAGTATGCCAAGCAGGGAGCTGGGAGAGGCCTGGTAACGCACATGTTACTGCTCTGGACTGAGGAGTTTCCCAAGGGGTAAGTGCACCACAGCCCCAGCTGTTCAGGGGATCTAACCTTCTGAGAGGGGCCCCACGTTCCCCAATTGGAGTCCGACTCTGTGCCTGGCAGCTGTGGGGCCTGGCTCTGAGGAAGCTGAGGGGAGGTCATAAGGGGAAAATGACATCAACTGTCCAACACTGGTGCTCCAGAAGCCCCTGAATGGGTTCTTGTAACAGGCTGGCTGGCTTTGTGCCTTGCCAACCCTAATGGGCAGTGAAACCTGGGAACACCACACCTGTATATTCCGCTGGCTCTAGCCTTTTCCAGAGCTGCTCCTGGCTTACAAGGATGGGGGGAGAAGAGCCCTTGGCAGCTAAGCACTGAGTCTGGCAGTGGATCTTCTCTGGCCCAAATGTTCCAGCTTCCCCTGGTTTGTGGTCTTATAGCAATTAAGGTACTCTAAACTATAATTCATGGAAAACCCTACTGAGATCAACTCAGATAAAGGATCCAGTATTTCTGGTATCTTAAAGATCCAGGCGGGATCATTCCAGGCCAGGTTGTGTTTCTTCCTCTCTGCTCTCTCTGACATTAAGCTTGTCATCTAGTTGGGAGCAAGCTGGTTGTGGCTGTTCTGGGAGTCACGTGTGGATGTGATGATACCCTTGGTCTGTGGCTATCTCTTCAGAAGGAGCACATTTCCTCTCATGCCTCATAAGTTCTGATCTTTTGGAATTATTTGATTGATCTAGACTCTAATCTCCTTTGCAGGAGTGGATTTGGAGGAGTCAACCCAATAGTCACTGTGATTTCGAGTGTAATCTCTGCCTTTGGTTGATAGTATGATCTGTCTGGTTTCAGGCTTGCCCATCCTTCCTTTTTTAGCTAGTCACTAATTTTTCTTCCTCTTTACCTTCCAGGTCCACTGCAAGACCCTTTTGAATTAATTGCAGATGGCACCCAACAGTTACATTCTATTGAGATTAGGACCTCAAGAATCATATCTGTGCCTCTCCTCTGTTAGACTGACTCACCTACCTTCAGGACTCAGTTCCTCTTCCATTGTGGTAAATAGTCAATGGTCTCATGCCCCAGAGTGGGAAGACCAGGCTAAAGCTGATCCTAAGAGCTGAGTGAAGGTCATAATTTCTTAACTTTCTTCTCTGACCACTAGATAAGTAATGAGAGTTGGAAGGTATTTTTCTTTCTAAGACCCGCCACCTTGCACCCATGGAAACTCTTACCACTAGTCACTTGCCTGCTTCAGCTGATTCCTTGTTCTGGGAATGAGCTGGTATAGAAGGAAAGGTGCTTGTGAAGTTTTGCTCTGTTGACAACCCACCAAGGCTTGCTGTGGTGGGAACCATGACGTGTTGTTCCTTCTATGCAGAGAAGCCAAGCATTGGGAAGACAAGACTATATCCTCTGAGTGGAAGCCACTACTCTCTACCTCTACTGTCAGTGGTCAAAGAATGAGAGAGCAGGATCTTGTTACTTTTTTCTCTTCTGCTTCATTCTACCTTCTTTATATCCAGGGTTACACTGGTGTTTGTGGTATGCTGTACAGGAGGACAAGGCATGGCTGATCGTCAGCCCCATAGGAGCCTGTCACTGGAATGCAGGTAATATTTCCCAACTCACTGACCAGAGAATTTGCTATAAAAACAGGATTAGGAATAAGTTGAGGATGAGGATGAAACAGGGGTTGAACATCAATCAACTCATTGCCTCATAGGGCCAACACTCAGGATGGCCATGTAGCTATTTTAGTTTTGAAAATGAAAATGTTGTACAGGTAAGAAATCACTTAGTTCATAGCCATGTGCTGTGAGATAGACTGGGAAAATATTTTCATTCTTGTCTGGCAGCTAAGGAAATTTGGGTTCAGAAAGACTCAGCTGCTCATTGTCCAACAAGCTAATCACTGATTCTTTTCTACTGCCCTTCACCATAGCAGCTTAGCTAACTTGAGTACTCTAGAAAGCTGGTCATTGGTGACAGCTGAACTCGCTGGTGCCTAGAATTTCCTGCTGATGGTGCAGCAAAGTCCTGAGGAGGTGTCTTAGCAGACTTGAGTCTCTAATCAGGTGGATGGCACTGGGCTACAAGTGCAAACAGAACTGTAGAAACATGCAAGGGAGACCCACAGCAGCCCAGTGGTTGGTGGGACTGTATTTTTCTGTGTATGTGTAGGTGTTCGCACACAAGTGTACATGGGCTGTGGCACGTACCCAGCTCCACACTATGCCTGTTGGTGTATGTCCTGCCCGGCATTGTTGGTCTTCCAGATTCCCAGCCAACGCTTTATCTTCTGCAAAGCTTTGGGGCCAGCTTCTTTTGCCCTTTTAAGAAGTGAGATTGCTTTCCTAATCCTTTCACTTGGGTTTCCCCCCTTCCACTTGAAAAAACACCCGAACGTCCCATGCAGGGACTCTAAGGAAGAGTTTCATCTCATGCTCTCTTGTTTAGCTTTTCCAAATCTAAAGCCAAAGCTGGCACAGCTACTGATTAGCAGAAATCAAAAGCAAAGGCTGGTCCTTTGATGGGAAAACTGCTGCATTAGAGAGGACTAGTTGTTTTACAATTGCAGGGTAAGGTCCATAATATTACCCGCCAAGAATGGCCATTAGATTGCAAATTATTGGTCACTTTGCCGGACAGCTCAGCATCCTGTAATCATGATCATAATATTTCCCTGCAATGGTCAATCCCAGGCACCTACCAGGAGTCTGGTTGCCGAGGTGCCAATTGTGGGCTACACACAGCCATGGTTATCACAGCAGGAGGGGAAGGCTGTCCTGAGTTCTGGGTGTGTCTCATTCTGTCCTCACTTCCCTCCAGGAGGCAGAAGCCGTGGTCCGGAAGGACTTCAGGGTGCCCTTTTCACAGTGTGCCACACCCACTAGGGCTTTAACTCTGGTACCCATCTGGATCCATGCCGGTCCCAGCTGTGGTCTTTTGGGCTGACTGGGATGTAAACCCGGGTGACAAGTAGGAAAGAAGCCTTCTGGATGGTAAACTGTGTGTGTGTGTGTGTGTGTGTGTGTGTGTGTGTGTGTACCTGTGTGTGGATGTCTATAGTGATGGGGAGGCAGCTGTGAAACAGAACATTTCAAAGTATTGATACCTTTAACATGAGAGACAGCTTCACAGTACACATATGTATTACATGTATGCTTTTTGTGGCACAAAAATGAAAAAAAGAAAAAGAGAAGGCAAAGGTGATGGAGTCATGAGCCCTTAGCCAGCAGTCAGCCCATCTCCGGGTCCTTCAAGAAAGAGATGATGAGTTCAAGAGGAGGAGCTGAAGAGAGTGAGGTGTGTGGGCAAGGCCCGGACGGGGTTAAGGGAAAAATAGGGGGCTGAAACTAGGAAGAGGCTTCTTATCTATTTCTAGGGACCAGAGGGTCAGGAGGGAGAACTGAAGCTGGACAAAAGGCTTTCTGGTAGGAACAGGAACTGCACTTACAGGAAAGGGACTCAGCATGGTGGGGGAAAGGGGAATATCACTGTTTCACTTTCATTTGTCCTTTGACTGTCCTCTTGCTGCCTCCTTTTGGCCACACCCAGCCAGAAGCTGGAGGGCCTGGGAGCTGCTGAGGACTGTTTACAAAGGGAAGGGGGTGGGGATACAGGAAGGCAGGAGACACAGCCAGGGACTAGACCAGTGTGTATTTGTTAATGGCGTGTCTGGCCATCAACTGGCCAGAGCTATTAGGAAAGTGACTCTGAGGACCTGCACAATGAGCATTCCAAGGTCATGTGCTGTTCTCACTCACCGGCCGGAGGACTGGAGACCTGCCCTGTCCTCTGGGCTTGTTTTCCTAGCCCACAGCGATAGTGGTTCCTCAGCTTCCACCCTGTTTTGGCTACTGTCCAGCACCATGGTGGCTGTGCCATGGCTTTAGTGTCAGGAAATGGTCTGAGGTGACCTGTTGGCCGTGTCTACCTTGCACAGAGACCTGGGACTTGTGCAGCAGATGTGGTGAGGGACAGAGAAGTCTGGAGGGCCCCGAGGCAGTGTTTCCCGTGGAGGTTCGTGTTTCTCTTCCCTCTCCTATCTGGGAGCACCATATGGAACCCTCCCTCCCCAGCAGGGAATAAACGCACCAACTGATTTGTCAGGCTCCTTTTAGTAAGGCTGAAGCAATGACAGGAAAAGACTCAGGTGACCCATAAAAGGAAAAGAGCAGTGAAGACAGGAAGTGATCACTGCATGCCTGTGCTGCTGTGCTGGGTGTGTCCCAAATCAAGATTTGGAGGGTCTGGGTCTGGGTCTGGGTCCCATAGGAACCTGTTTGCACCGCAAGAGGTGAGCAGGAGCTGAGAAAGCGAAGCTCTGTCTGTGTTTGCAGTTGGTCTCCACCATCAGCATTCCTGGCCCACAAAACCAATCTTTGGAGCCAAGAAGATTGAGGACTGTTCTTCTAAAGGCTTCACCATGTGGTTTTATTTAATCCTCATGACAAGCCTATAAAATAGGGACCAAAGCTGCACTCACTTTTCAGGTAAGGAAACTGAGGCACAGAAGATGAAATGACCAGTCCAGTGTTGTATAGAGGGTGAGTAAGGAGCTGGATATCCTGGCCCCAGTTATGCTGCTCCCTTCCTATTTAGGCTAACTTCCCCTTCACGCATGCCCACAGGAGGCTGTCCCTAAGTATGCATAGAGTGTAGAACTAGAAAGACCTTGGGCTCATATCCTCCAGCCTTCGTGTTCTGCCAGAGGGAACCACTGAAGCCCCCAGGTCTTGGTGAGTTGGACTGTGGATTCCTGGTCAGGGACAAAGACACACCTGGGAGTTCTGGCAGCGCCAGGCAGCTCAGTGGTGGCTGGTGGCTGGCTCTGCCTAGTGATATCCTGGCAATTTTCCTAGCTTTGTTTACCAAGCATATTTCTTTGAAGCAAAGTTCCTTTGAAGCAATGTGACCTCCACGCTTGTTTTTATAAAACAAGTCTGATGTTAGCTACATAAGCAAAACCCTGAAGGTATCTGTGCTGCCCTTGTGCGCCCTGAATCTTGTATGGCCTCTGCTTCTACTGTGAATGACAGTTGAGCCTCAGGTCACGGGGAGGCCCTGGGGCCAGGTGAGTTGGGTGTGCTGGGGACACAGATGAAAGGAAATCTCCCATGAGTTTCTAGAGCTCAGGGGCACCTGAAGCATTATTCTTTGCAGAGGTCCTTGGCCCACCCGGGAAAGCAGCTGTCACAAAGAACAGAGTGTCTTGAGCCATGTGACCACAGGAGGCTGCCCAGGCCTCTGAGGAGGCTGCCAGCTTCTGAGCTATTGATTCCATGACTCTGGGATCCAGAGCTGCAGAGAAAGGGCAGCATTCTTCCTGCAGAAGCCTGGTCCAAATGGCCCCATGGCTTTCTTTCCTCCAGGATCAGCAGGCTACTGTGGGGAGGGACAACGGAGGTTGTTGTCCTGACCCGGCCCCGAGGCAGTGCTGTCAGACGCAGAGCTGGCTCCCTGGGCTCATCCCTCCTCACCACTGGGTACATGCACCACCGCAGTCCAGGAGCTCAGCTGCTTCCCACCTTCTGGCAGTGGAGCTTGGGATAGTGGGTCCCTCATGGATTGTCCCATGCAGAAAGTACAGGGGGCAGTGAAGAGGACTCACTTCTTCCACATGCCAGGCATTTGACTTCCCTTCCTGGATATGTTACAATTAAGACAGAGGCATTATGGGCCTCAAGAACTCGGGTGCTAACTTGGAAAGATACTTACTCGTTCTGGTTTTCCAGGTAATGCACTTTCAAAGGGGTAAAGAGGTCACTTTTGTTATTCACCCTTGTGGTTCCGGTAGTAAAGGGGATAGAGATTAGCTTCAGGGTGAGTTCTTTTCTCTCATAGATACTTTTATTTAGTCCCTGATCATGGCTGTTTTGAAAGGCTGCACACAGCCTGGAGAACCACTTACTCTCTTGGTTAGGGGCGAATGTTTCCTCTTGTTGGATGCAGCCATGCCTGGATCTGGTTCCTAGGGGAGAGGAGAGATGAGGGTGACTAGGACCTACTTAGTTCAAGGTATTTCAGCCAACTTAGTGTCTGGCCAAAGTGTCCAAGAATTTCTAAGTCCCATCTCAGGCTGAAAACCCTTCCCCAAATAACCACATAATTGTATGAGTCGGGGCCAAGTAGGAAATCAGTGGCAACAGGAAGTGAGTAACTGGAGGAGATTTCAATAAAAGGATGACTTACAAAGATGTGGACAAGGGTTAGGGAGGCCAGAAATAGCAGGGAACCATTATTACTTCTAAGCCCGAAGGCCAGGGACAAGAAGCAGACACCAAAAAGACTGTCCTGACGCAGCCAGTGGTGATGGCCCAAGGAAAAGGGAAGCAGTCAGCCAACTGTGATCTGGCCATCAAGGGTCCAGAGTAATCAATCTCATTTTCTTCTCCCACCTCCATTGCCCCAGTTCCTCCCATTGAACAAACTCGAACAAAGCTAGAGAGAGCCAGAGCATGCGACTACCCTTATTGGTGCAGCCAGGGGAAGCCTCTTGAAGCCCAGACAGGGCAGAGAAGAACACAGAGTGGGGTAGAGGGATAAAGGGCAGAGAGAAATGCATTCATCCTGAGGTTTAACGTCACCTAAATCCCACTGTCTCTGATTCCCAGAAAATATTTTCATACGAAGTGGCCTGTGAGGTTGTTTTGGGGCTGTTTCACCCTCCACAGTTTTGTTGTTATTGTTTGTTTGTTTTTTGAGAAAGGGTCTCGCTTTGTAGTTCAGGCTGACCCTGAGCTCACTATACAGCCCAGGCAAGCCTCAAACTCAGCAGTCCTCCTGCCTCTACTTCCTGAATGCTGGGATTATAGGCGTGAGCCACCACACCTGACATCACCCTCCATAATTTAATATTTTATCCTGATTTTATCCATCTGGTGATTTTTTTAGACAAATTACTTATATTTTACCACTTTATTAAGTACAGAAAAACATATCTTTTAGAAGTGTTGGAACTTTGAATTAGATGCTTTTCAACTTAGAAAAATTTGGCCCCTCTGTAGGGAACACATGACAGCATCAGAGGAACTGAATGTCCCAATGGGAGGAAGGTTACCACTGGCAGTTACTGCTGGGTGGCCAGACCAAGATGCTGCTAAGCATCCTACAGTCCCCACTCACAAAGAACCTGTTGCACAATGTCACAAGTGCTGAAGGTGTGAACTGCTGCTTTAAGTGAAGGAAAGTTTTGCTTCTGTCACAGGGAATCAGAACAGGTGAAAGGAGAGAGGGACTTTAGAGTTAGCTATGTGTTTTGTTTTGTTGGAGCACATCCTTTGTGAGCGTGCTGCAGCACTGAGAGCCTGGAAAGCTGGGCTGGGCATTCTGACCATGGAACTGATGCTCTTAGTTTCCCTGTGCTTTGAGCTGCTGGAAGCAGTAGACTTAAAGAGCTGTTTCAAGATGGTTCAGCCAGACTGGGAGTGACTTGCTTTTGCCAGCATTTAGGGTTCTTTGCATTCAGCCCAAAGTTCTTGAATGTCAATAAGTGGAAGCTTATAAAACGTCCTGTAATAGTTTTTAGGTCATGAAGGAAAGGTCCTAGCTCAGAAAGAACAAGTGTAGCCAGTTGCCCTTTATTATCTTGCTGATTAAGCCTAATCTCTGCTTCTCTGTTCCTTCCTTCCTTCCTATATCCCATTTTCAAGTCGTTTCCTTCATTTTTGATGCCAGTGTCAGAGCAGAGGCCAATTGGGTTGAAAACTGCTGAATATCTTCTTTTGGGAAGTTAACAGTAAAGGGAAAAAGTTGAAGAATGATCTACAGCTTTCTGTACAAAGGAACATTAACAACTACCTGATCTCCCTCTCTCCACTACCAAGTCTTTCCATGGCTGCAGTGGGAATGACTTTATCACATTTCATTCATCTCTTTCTTTCTTTCTTTCTTTCTTTCTTTCTTTCTTTCTTTCTTTCTTTCTTTCTTTCTTTCTTTCTTTCTTTCTTTCTTTCTTTCTTTCGTCTTTCTTTCTTTTGTCTTTCTTTCTTTCTTCTTTCCTTTTTTGTTTTGGTACCAGGGATCAACTCAGGACCTTGCACTTGCCAGGTAGGTGTGGCGCCATTGAGCTAAATCCCTGACCACATTTCATTAATTTTTAAACAAATAATTCACTTACATAGTTTAAAAGCAAAATGACTAAGAATTTATAGAAAGGGAGGACCATCTCTCCATTTACCCCCAAACACCCTTTTCCAGTGGTGTTTAGATATAAGTTATCTAGAGCTGGTTTGTGGCCCTACAAAGAATATAGATACAGATCTATAGATCAATAAGTATAGGTATACAGAAATAGAAACAGTAATGCATTTACCTTTTCTTTTATTTACTAATGTATCTTGGAAATCCATGTCAATAAAGAATTTTATTTTTCTTAAATGACATTACATATAACATAGATATGTTTCAATATTGTTAGCTAAGCATAACTTGTTTTTTTTAAAAGACTTCTGAATTTGTGTCAAATCAGAAATACTCAACTAAACAACCCAAAACGAAAATGAAACTTGTTTAAAAGCACTGCATGTAAGATCATTTGCTATTATTTTTTTGTAAAACTTTCATTCTTCTCATCTCTCTGAGATTTTCAGATTCTGAAGCCCCTTAACCTAAAACCTCTGTCCAGTAGCTCTGCAGAACCACGAGGGCTGCCCTTTCGGCACTGCTCAGATGAAAGGGTGTCTGTTTTATTAAATCACTCTCTGTTCGCCGGGCTTTCTTATGGAAAGCCAGCCTAAGCCCAGTTGAGTGATTCTGACACCAGAAAAGCTTGCCTTGGCTTGGGACAAGATATGGTGTCTGTCTGTTCCCAGATTTTCCTATTTAAGAATCTGGATGTTATCTGGGAATCTTAGCAGCTTTGAAGCCCTGTGCTGGGCAGGACTCGCTGGGATTGAGAAGTGAGGGCAGAGCTGTCTGTAGGGCATTTCTTGGTACATCCAGGACCTGCATGAAAGATGAACACATTTTAAGTAAAGAAGAGCTTGCTGCATTTGGAAGGCAAAGAGAGGGCGGGCAGAAGAGCCGTCGGGGTGCTCAGCGTTGTGGGGCTCCGGGGCTTTGAAATCCTTTTCTGTGTTGTCACTTGAATGTCGAACACGTTATTCTCAGTGGACACTAAAAGGAAGTACAGGTACCGCGGGCTCCAAGGGGATTCATTATTCAAGGCACAAGATTTCGTGCGCCGGCCTACAACACATTATAATTCAAATGAGCCTAGCACAATAGAAGAAAAATATGCAAGCAGATTTCTCTCTGCCGTGTGTTCCCCTCCTCTCCGAAGCCCTGTAATTACAGCAGGCAGGTGGAGCATCTGGGCTTTGGGGGAGTCCGCTGTATTTTTACCTTCCCGGGAATGCGACTTGCTTACTGCATCAATATATTTTATTTTTAATTAAGTGCTTATTGCAAAACCTGAGTCCCTACTTGAAAGCCTGATTCACAACTTTATTTTTTGCCCCTGCCTTTCTCGGAGATGTTGCTGCTAATACTGTCTCAAATTTCCTCCTGACATTTGTTCTTTTAGTAAACGAGCTCTGGCCTTCTGTGAGTTCAGCAGCCGCAGGGTGGCTGACGGCTGCCCCTTTACGGGCCCTTTGCCCAGCCTTGGGCAGCGGCCACGGGACGCAGAGCCCGGCCCCGCAGCCCGGATTCGCCGCAGCCTGCCGGCCGGGTCTCCCGAAGCTCCCGGGTCGGGTCGGTCTCCGCGCTGGAGCCCCGCCCCAGGGGCGGCGAGATCGGAGGGTCCGGCCCCAGACCCAGACGCAGGCCCACGGGAGCCGCCGCCGGGCCGCGGGCACCGCAGCTCCTCCCCCCGCCCCGGAACGGAGCCCCGCGGCCTCCTCCTGGGCGAAGTCAGGCAGCCCGGACCGGCCGGAGTGCATCGTCCCGATCCTGGCCGGCTGTGCCGGGCCCTCCCCGGGGACCCCTGGGTACACCTGGTTATCGCGGTCCGGTCCGCGGGCCCAGCCCGCAGCTCCCAACCGCCCGACCATCCTGGGTGTTGGTGGCAAATCGGCACTGGAGCCTCTGAGGGAATTTGAGGCGCGGTCACTGAGAGGTCACCACTTTGGGTCCTCGGTGAAGATTAACCAAGAGCAGGATTCAGAGGGTTTATTTAGGCCAATTGAAAGAGAAACCTACCGTGAAATACAGAAACGCACCTGTGGCCGAAAGAGGGTCCAAGCCTGACCCCTGGAACTCACGAGGCACAGGCTGCCTGTTTTCTGGTTTCCTGGGTACTCTCTGCGTGGCGTGGGTCTTTCCTGGGGTCCTGGGGTCCTGGGGTCCTGGGGTTCTGGGCACAGAGCAGAGGCTTGGATCTTTGTAAAGAACGGCAGACAGAGCAGGCCAGTGGGTGGGTGGGCCTCGGGCAATGCCAGGCCACCTGGGCCAGGGGGTACCCACCGGGCAGGACCAGTTCCAATGTACAGGTGGGCCAGCCCGTGACCAAAGCCCCACTCACTCCTCACGGGAGGCCACACAGGTCAGGACAGGGCTCCACACTGTTCCTTCTCTCACGGTTTCTATTGTACTCAAGCCTCTTACTATAAGAGCAATGCACATCTATCATAGAATTAGTGGAAAACACATACACAGGCAGGAAAGTAACGACCAAAGAAAACACTCATTACCTGCAGACAAACCTTGCCTGTGTGCCCTGAGTACATGCACTCATTCTGTGGGATATCGGGCTTCTTCTATTTCTGAAGAATATACTGTATTCTTTCCCTAAGAGTGTCCTGCTCAGTGAATATATCTGATCTTAATAGTTATGCAGTACTTTTGTTGCTGAGATATAATGTGCTATTTTCAGTCATTCTTTTACTGGGCTTTTACAGATTGCCACTTAAAAAAAAAAAAAAAAACCTTGTGTCCACACTAGTCCAGGGTCATCTTCCTGCTGGGTCACTGTGCAGGTCCTTAATTATTTCCTTCAGATCCATTCCTCAAAATGGCTGGGTCAACTGTTGTGCATTTTTAAAAAGTTTCACTACATTTTATCAAATTGCCCTTTAGAAAGGTTATGTCAATTCACACGCCCACCTACAGAGAATGCAAAAGTCTGTGGCTAGAGTACTATCGTCATCAGTCATAAATGCTAGTCTTCTTTTTACTCATTTCTCTGCCCATTTTAAAAATGGAGTAATTGTCTCTTACTGGTTTGCAAGGATATTTAATATATCTGATCTTTAGATTCTTTCTCATATGTACTGCAGTTTTACTCAATTTGTGGATTACTTTTCACATTTAAATTTACATTTTAACACCCTGTATAGTCAAAATTCTAAATGTTTTAATGTATGACTTCTGCTTTCGGTGTCATTCCATAGAGCCTTTCTTTACTTTAGGATTTTCTTACTATTCATCTGTACATTTTGTTTTCTTTGCATTTTTAATTCATTTAAAATTTATCTTCATATGTGGTATAAAATAGGAATCTCGGTTTACTCCCTTACCTTTGTTGTTGGTTCTGAATCTTTTTTTGTTTTGTTTTGTTTTTTGGATTCTGCCATTTCCCCAAAAAGTAGAGCCGGAGAAGAAACTGATGTGGGAGGGCCTCCCTCTAAGAAGTACAAGGCATGAGGCGAGAGGAGAAACTTTCCCAAATCGAGTATGATTCCTTTTGTAGCCATATACATTGGAATCCCAGAGACGTGGATGAAATCCAGTCTTAGCCACTTTCAACCTTGTGGAAACTGGAGCAAGTTGCTTATTTAAATGTTGCTTTTGCATCTGCGCAGTGGATACCACAATATGTCTAAATAGTGCCACAATAGTGCCCAAATGGTGGTGGTGCCACAATAGAGCCCAAAGTGAGGCTATGCATGTGAAATGCTTGGATATATAGCGTTTGATGTTATTAATGGTGGGTGGAGAGAAGAGAGGAAGGATGATTGCAGTGCTATGTGATACAGAGGCCTGAAAAGAAATAAAGACCTTATCAACAGTTATAGACTCAAAGGTCATTAATACGTGTACTATAGTTTCAGTCAGAGTTCCAGCAAGCTTAACTGACTAATTAGGAGGGTTTCCAGGAAAGACCTATATTCCTAAAACCTGGTTCTCGTGGAGTTTGAACTTGCATTAAATACACACATTTCAAAGGAATCCAGTGGCTTTTCTGTTCCTTCTCTGATTCCAAGGCTTTTAGCAGGAGCTGCTTGCATTGATGTGAGTCAGCTGAACGAGCTGGGTCTGGGAGAAGCTCACAGAACAGACAGTACCGGGGACTGGTGCTCCAAGTACGTAGCCATCTCCTTTTTGGGTTTGCCCCCAGCCAAAAATTGCTTCAGAGAAATAGTCACTGGACAAGAGCCAGAGGCATCAGTCAGTTTAACCAAAGGAATCAATGGACCCTGTGTTTTTCTTCTGCAGATGGGGAAAATAACATGGTGAGAAGGCATGTGCCTTGTCCAGAATTGCAAATCCTGGAGGCAGAAAAAGCAAAGGGAAATGCTGTCTCAAAAGGGCCATTTCCCACCCGAGGAAGCCCAGGCCTGGGTTCACAAAAGGGCTTGGGATGCTGCTCTTGAGCTCTGGGGCAGGGGAGACCTAGCATATTTTTGTGGAGCATAGACAATGAGAGGCCATTCAATAGGCCAGTGCTGCCTGTTCATAGAAAAGGACAAATATTTTAGAGATCCCTTGTTACTAGGCAAAATGCCTGATTGCTTTTTTTAGGGGACTGGAACTTGGCTGTATGCTTAATGTCTAGGGCTTTCAGCTTTGAATCTGAGTTCTGCTTCAGTAGAAGAGTGACTTACAATTCTAGCTGTGCAGTGGAATTAGCAGCGGGGCCCTTGGATGTACAAATGTCCAGGCCCATTTACAGAAAGCTGGATTAAATTGGCCTGTAGCAGGAAATAGATGTCCGTATCTCTAAAAAGTTCTTTAGTGACTGTAATACGTAGATGAGCGTGGAGAAGATCCCATGTATTGTTCTTCCTAACTATAGCTGTCTTTCAGATGGGTGAGAAGTGAGTAACAAGACAAGACTATCCTAGAAAAATATTTCTCCAACTTAAAAGAATTGTGTGAAATCTGCTTAAGAGGCAGGGCCTGATTCCATCAGTCTGGGTGGCCCTGAGTTCCTACCTTTCTACCAAGTTCCATGTCATACTACTCTCAGAACTACTTGAGTAGCAAGCCTAGAAGCGGTCCTCAAAATTCAAGAAACGTAAAATTACCCAAGGGCCTAAAAATATGGCAAATTCCAAGCTTGATTCCTTATGCTAGAGATAGGGGCCATGAATCTGCATGTTTAACAAATTCTCAGTGAATGGGTGAACTTGGCAGTGCAAGGGTCACCCTTGGGGAATGCGATCAGTCTGCACACAGTTTTCTCATGCCTTTGTCTTTTAGCATACTCTGGTGCAGACTTGACTATAAGACAGCACAATCAAGTGGCCTAAAGTTTCAACTGAGCAGAGCTCATGATGCCTGGGTCCTGGTCCTGAATACAAGCCCACAGACTCTGACATCTTTTCATGGTTAGGCACAGTTCCATGACCACAGAAAACCTGCAAGGTCTTGTATTTTCCTGAGATGAAACAGCCTATGTAGGGTTTGATTTTGGCTGTAGAGTTATTTAATTTGTTTAGAGTTATTTAACTTATTTAACACTGGGACTGTTACTAATGCATCGGAAATCAGAGCACAGAACCTAGGAAAATGAAAAGCAAAGGAGGGGAATAAAAGATGTTATCTAAAAAAAGTCAGGACCTGCTATAACTTTCCTAATATGCTTTTTCTGTTCTAATGAGATGGCCCTGAGATAAGAGACATTTAGAACCTGGCAGGGGAGTCCCAAACAAAAAGGCAAATCTGGCCTATTCTCTCTTTGGTTTTTATCCACTCATTTGGTTACCATTTTTCAAGTATTTATTATTTAGTTGTAGAAGATTCTAGGATTTTGTGTTTTCCTGGTTCTTCTTGTTTTGGCTATTTCAGTGCTTACTAGGAGCTTCACAGAAGAAGCAAGGTAGAAATGAACCTTGCATGAGACAGAGCCACATTGTCAGGAGGCTTGCTCAGCCTTGGGGGGGGGTCTGCTTAGATGGGAGAGAGAGAAGTCCATTATGACTGCAGGCTCTCTGGTGTTCACTTCAGTGTGTTGGCTAGACCCACTTTTAAGTGATAAACTCAAACCTTGAACAATAGAACATCTTCCTCAACTGGCAGTAATGACTTGGCAGAAAAATTAGAACTTTAATAATCCTTTATTATTTTTCTCACATACTGCTTTATATAGATTGGTAAAACTGTTGTGATGGGGGACATAAATTTATGCACACTAAGGAAGATAGGTAGTATGATTTCCTTGTAAAAAGAAGGTGTTTTCATCTATTTCTTCTAGCTAGTTTCAATATATTATACAACAAAAACCTACCTCTTGTTCTCATTACTTGATATAATAGTATCTTGGTAAAACTTTGTACAGAGTTTGATTACTCAGTCAAAACTGAACTACCCTGCTGAGCGAAGAACAATTGCTTTAGTGACACTGTTCTATGCCTTGGTTGAACTGAATGGTTACTAATCCAGCCAGAGAAGAAAGATACAAGTAATTGGAATTGAGCAAACACACTGAGTTCCAAAAAAAAAAAAAAAAAAGACTAACAAGAAGTGTAAAATTTCCCATCAAATACCCATCTATTTCTTTTTTCTTCATTTTTTAAACTAGTCATGTGATTGTAGGAAATGACTCTAGGGAACCAGGTCTACAGTAGGGGAAAAATGTCATTCCTCATTCAAGCACTCTGGAAATGAGTTTAAACAGACACAATCTGCCAATAGGCAGTATGACATCAATCACTCCAGGACCCAATATGCATTTTCTTTTAAGAAAAGATATAACACCCCACCTATCACCTCATTTCTCATGTATGACATTAGCAGATTTTTTTTTTTTGAGATAGGGTCTTGCTTTGTTAGTCCAGGCTGGCCCTGAGCTCACTATGTAGCCCAGGCAAACCTTGAACTCAACAATCCTCCTGCCTCTGCCTCCCAATTGCAGGGATTATAGCCTTGAGCCACCATGCCTGGCACTGTGGTGTGTGGTACTGATTGCTGGTGAGTGTGAGTAGTGTTGTATATGGTTACTGGGGATTGAACCAGGGCCCTTGAGCTTGCTAGGCAGGTGCTGGAACCACTGAGCTAAATCTCCAGCCCATCAGCAGATTTTTTTTAAAAAAGATCATTTTAAGAGCCGGAGATTTAGCTCAGTGGTTCTGGTGCCTGCCTTGCAAGCGTGAGGTACTGTGTTCGATCCCTGGTAACTACATACAGTGCTGGGCATGGTAACTCACACCCACCAGCCATCAATACCACATACCACAGTGCTGGGCGTGGTGGCTCACACCTGTAATCCCAGCACTTGGGAGACTGAGGCAGGAGGACTGCTAAATTCCAGGTTTGCCTGGGCTACATATTGAGTACAGGGCCAACCTGAACTACAAAGCGAGACCCTGTCTCAAAAAAAAAAAAAAAAAAAAAAAAAAAAAAAAAAAAAAAAAAAAAAAAAAAAAAAAAAAAAAAAAAAAAAAAAAAAAAAAAAGATCGTCTTAAGTATAGAGAACAGGGATGTTGTTGGTTGGCCGGCTTTTCAAATGTAACTTCAGAAATGTAATTTGAATACATTAATGGCAATGCTTTCATCTCATATATCTAACCAAAATTGTGAGGCCTCTCATGGGGCTGCTGCTGAAGATCGGCTGTTTCAGGGCTGACGCAATGAGCAATTGCTGTGCTCACAGAGTGGTCAGGATTCTCTGGACTGGCTGTTCCCCGAAAGTGTCCCTGAAAGCATGGCACGGTGTTAGTTCTCTGTAGAACAGAGACTGGCAGTCTGGCATACCAGGCAACAATATAATTTTTAATTAGTGCAAGTTTTAAACCTAGAAGGGACTTCTGAGAGAAGAGAGGTCACTAAACACTTCCTATCCAGCATCAGTTGCCCCCATTTTCCTTCTACCTAGATTTGCTGCAGCTAGTCTTTGCATGGCTGTGGCTGTGGCTGCAGCTGTGGCTGAGGCTGTGGCTGTAGGAGAGCCTGAACATCCCACCCCAGGAGTCTCCTTTCCAGTCATTGGTTCAGAAACACACAGTGGGACTTGGGGCCGGTGCTCTGCGAGGGCAGGCCTTCCAGGGCATTTCCCCTGCTCTTCCTCTGGCTGCTTGGGGCCCAGTGTGAGGCCAGACCTGCAGCAGCTCTCCGACCACCAGAAAGAAGGTGAAGCTGATGCTCAGCTGCGGGAATGGACAGACCGATAGAAGGTCCTGGTTGTCACCACAGGGCCCCTGAGCCACTTAACTGCTGAGCTACCCTGCTGTTCTTCTTTGTCTTAAGCAGGACGACACATTTCCTAAATGTTTAAACTTTCCTGTGGCCCATGGCCCAAACATCTTGAGTGACACATGGAAGTTTAGAATGAAGTTCTCATTCACAGAAGATGTAACAGCATTTACTCAAGATTACATTTCAGGTGACAACAAAAATCCAGAATAGAAACTGTGAGCCTTTTGCTCTTGGGTCATTTTTATCATATGTTGCTACTCTTGCAATATATTTCATTATAAAACAAAGGTGCTTTGAAAGTGTTTCTCAGTTCTCTGTTCTTATATTTAACAAAAACGTCCTCCTGAGGTAAAAGTCTGGAATTTTAACCCAAATTTTCCTATTTGGATGTACTGATTCAAACTGGCCACCACATATACAGAGTATGTTTGTAGACTTGAACAACTGAAAATACTTAGCTCTTGATTGCTGGAGAGCAAAGGACTAGAGACTTGATCTGCTACTAACAAGAAAGACCATTTCAGCCTCTTTGGCTCCAAACTTGTCATGTGGAGGTAAAGAAGACCACATTGCCCAAGGCTTTGCTGGGTTTGGATTGAAAGATATAATATAGTCCACAGGCAGAAGAGGAGGTGAGGCTGGGTGCAGGAATGCAGGGTTTGAAGGTGGCTTCTCCTTTCTAATTGCAATGGCCTTTCTTTCTTTCTTTCTTTCTTTCTTTCTTTCTTTCTTTCTTTCTTTCTTTCTTTCTTTCTTTCTTTCT
>PVIC010037097.1:0-18250 GCA_004025085.1 Thryonomys swinderianus
CATTTTAGTGATGTTATAGCTACATATGGCTATCTTTGAATTTATCTTACTTGTGATTCATAGAACTTCTTACAAACGTGGTTCAATTTATTATTATTATTATTATTTTTGGAGGCAGGGTCTCGCTTTGTAGTTCAGGCTGGCCCTGAGCTCACTATGTGGCCCAGGCAGCCCTGGACTAGCAATTCTCCTGCCTCTGCCTCCTGAGTGCTGGGATTGCAAGCATAAGCCTCCATGCCTGGCATTGTGGTGTGTGGTACTGATTGCTGGTGGGCATGAGTCACCACGCCCAGTATTGGGGATTGAACCAGGGACCTTGCGCTTGCTAGGCAGGTGCTGGAACCAATGAGCTACATCTCCAGCCTGGATCAATTTTTAAAACAAAGCCATGTTTTTGAAAAATTATTTCTATTCCTTTCTCTTCTTTTGGGACTGTTTATTACGTATAGAATGGTGTGTTTGATGATGTCCCATAGGTTTCTCAGGCTTTTTAAAGTTATTCTTTTTGTTTCTATCCCTCAGACCAGTGTCAATTTCGCTATCTGCAAGTTCACAGAGTCTCCCTTCTGCCTGTTTAGATCCACTTCTGAGCCCTCGAGTGATTTTTTTCACTTCAGTTCTGACTTTTCAATTCCAGACTTTGTATTTCATCTTTTTCTATAATTTTCATTTTTGTTAATATTTCTTATTTGATGGCATATTGTTTTCCTACTTTCTTTGGACTTTATAATTTCTTAAAAATAGTTCATTCAAAATACATCTGAGAACTTGGCTTTTCTGGCAGCTGTTTCTATAGATCAGATGCGATTTGTACATAAGACCCATACACCCTTCTTTATTTGTACAATTCTTTGTTGTGACGAAACTGAACATTCAAATGGAATGTGGCACTTTGGAAATCAGATTCCTCCCTCCCATGTGTAAACATTTTTCTTTTCCCATAATCTTTACTAAAATTCAGTGAGATAATTCTATTGAGTATAATCCTGCAAAGAACCGCCAGACTGGCCCAATAGTTTCATTTCTTTGGGGATGAGGTCCATTCTGCCACCTGCACTATGGGAAACGCAGGCAGTTATTTGTCAAGGCTGCTGCTGAATTGAGGAACACGCACGATGTAAGCTAAAATGCCACAGAACTCATTGGTTTTACGGATGTACTATTTCCCTTAGTAAGCAATCCCTGGGATGCTTAGAAGCCCTTCAGTTTGAAAATTTCTGCAAAAGTTGCCTCTCAAAAATTTCACCAGTTTTGCCTTTTTATGGAGGGGGCGATCTGTTAGAGGTCTTTCTTTCTTTGCCATTTTCACTGATACCACTGTGTAAATTACATGTTGACTATTTGGTAACTTTCTCTTTCTGGTGAGCTCTCCTTTTTCTTAAATTATTAAAACAGTAGATACTAGCTATGTGGAGTTAATATTTCTTCCAAGAAAAAAAAAAGTTACCTCCTTTGCTTTTGTGTCTCTTTTACCCATGGCCTTGATGCTCCCTTCCTCTGAAGCCCAACAAATTACTGAGCCCCACTACAAATAGATAGAGGTTGGCGATTTGTTGATTTTGTACCTGGCTTGTGATATTGGGTTTTGTTCATATTTGGCCACCCGACAAATCTCTCCAGGCAGATGGATGAAGCAGATTACAGTTGCTACATTTGTGGAAAGAATTCTATAAAACACAATGCCAGAGAAAAAGTTCAAATACAAATTGTAGTAAGCAACGTAAGTACGACCTCCAAAAAAGTTTATTTTAATCAAGTAGTGAATTTTACCACTCAGTGTAATGTCAAAAACAGTATCATAGGGGCCAGAGATTTAGCTCAGTGGTTCCGGCGCCTGCCTAACAAGTGCAAGGTCCTGAGTTTGATCCCTGGTAACCACATACAATGCTGGGCGTGGTGATTCAGTCCTACCAGCAATCAATACCACATACCACAGTGTCGGGTGTGGTGGCTCACGCCTGTAATCCCAGCACTCGGGAGGCAGAGACAGGAGGATTGCTGAGTTCGAGGCTTGCCTGAGCTACATAGTGAGCTGAGGGCCAGCCTGAACTACAAAGTGAGACCCTGCCTCAAAAAAAAAAAAACCCCAAAAACCCAGTATCATAATTTCAGAAGCAGGGATGTGTTTGCCTTTCTGGTCTTCAGTTTGTGCTGTGTTCAGAAAGTGTCCTGGCCCTGTCGGCAATCCCGACTGTTGAACAAGAGGAGAGATATTCACAGTATTTGGTCTGTCCTGTGAAGGAAGCTACATCATGTATACCACATGGCTTTTCTTCCTAAAACTTCTATTTTTAGTGCTTGTCTTATCCTTTTCATTCCACCTGGTATCTACTGAAACACCTAATACTATTCTCTCTCCTGGCTGCCCTCTCAATGCTCTTTTTCTTTTTTCTGCCCTCGCCTTCATCCAGATCTGCCTGGTTTTCTACGCCCCCGCGCAGCCCCCAGCCAGCCTGCATACAGCCCGAGAGAGGTCCCTGAAGGCTTCCGGTGCCCCAGAGGCGCCTGCGTACGAGAGCCATGAACATCAGGAAAGTCAGAATTCCAGGTCATGAAGAACGTGTCTCAAAGGGTCATCACGGAACAAACACTTGAGGAGAGCGGGGCTACACAAAAGCACCCGGGGAGTTTGCCGGTTGCCTTCTCTCGTGGAGCCCCATGCCTAAGACTCTTAAGTGGCTCTCCTTATTATCTGGTTAATGCGGTCCGAATGCATGTTACGTCTTTCTGTGGACTGTTACGGGGCGAAAGAAGAAACGTGCCCAGGGGAGCTCTGCAGCGAGCAGCTCGAGCCCCAGCTCTCTTCCGCACCTTAGGGTGGTCACGCTGGGAATTATTTTTCACGGCAAATCCAGTCTGACCTTCAGCCTAAGCCAAGGCTGAGCATGCTCACGGGTCAGGTCTCCAACATTACAAGGCACCCCTTTGAGGACCAGCACTCTTCCTGCCTGTCCCACAAGGACCCTTGTCTTATAGGTCCTTTTGCCATAGGGACCTGTCACACAGCATTTTTAAATTAATTAATCAATTTATTTATTTTGAGACAGGTTCTCTCTTTGCAGCTCAGGCTGGCCCTGAGCTCACTATGTAGTCCAGGCAAGTCTGGAACTCAGCAATCCTCCTGCCTCTGCCTCCCGAGTGCTGGGATTACAGGCGTGAGCCACCATGTCTGGCATTGTGGCATGCGGTGTTGATTGTTGGTGGGCGTGTCTCCACACCCAGCATTATATGTGGTTACTGGGATTGAACTCAGGGCCTTGCGCTTGCGAGGCAGGCGGCAGAACCACTGAGCTAAATCTCCGGCCCTCACACAGCATTTTCACCCCTGTGTGAAACCAAATTTGTGCTGTTTCCTCTAGGAGCGCATTCTGGCTCCCTAGGAGGGGAAGGACAAGGCACTCAGACAAGAAAAGATTTGGACAACTCAGGGTTGAGCTGAGCCAACCCCGTTTATTGCTAACCGGGGTATTAGCTAAGGTGTAATCTTAGGAGTTAGATGTTAATATGGCATGCTCCTTCAAATACTGTGATTCGGACATCCTAAAAGATTTGGCGAGTCTTTCTGAATCATGCTATCTAATACATGATGTGCATAGTATTTTCTTACTAGAATTGAGACGTGGCTGTGCTTGGTTATTTTGCCTATTTAAGGCACATAAATTGAAAGAAGATTTATTAAGCACCTATGAAGCACCAGCTTTACTTCCCATATACCCATTTTTACTGAAAAGTATATTACTATTCACACTGCAGATGAGAAGTTAGTTTTATTTTATGCTTACTATAAAGCAAAATATCTGTTGTGAAACCAATATAACTTTAATGCTTCACCAAATAAAAAATTATTTGGCATATTTAAGGATTAAATTTGTAAAAACTAGGCCAAACTGTCATACTTACTTTTCTCATTGGTGAGACAAAATACTCAATGCCCAAAGTTAAAAGAGGAAAGGTCTATTTTGTCTCAGTCTGCAGAGGTTTCAGTCTCTAATCTGCATGGCAGGATGGCCTGACAGGCATCGCAGAGGAGAAACAGTTCATGGTGGGCAGAAGGTAGCAAAGCAAGCAAGGGATGACCACCTCTTTCTACCTCTTGTATCTTATCCAGGTTACTTATGACAGGTAGCATTCATATCCTCAGCCCTAGTGCTCTATAGCTAGCACTGCACCATAACTCAATCCCAGTGTCACATACACTTGACCCAGCCACCTCTGTAAAAGCCCTTCCATGACTGCGTGAGGCTTTGCGGAGACATCTAGACGTAAGCCATAACAGACTGTCTTTCTGCACTAAGTTCCTAAGTGGCAAGTTATGTAAACTTAATTTAAAAATCCATTTTGATTTATACCTGAAATATCCAACTATCTCAGAAAGCAATGGGCACATTTTAACAACAGTTGACACCAACTATGCTTGTGTCGCAGACTGTGCTAGGAACTTTTGTGGTTATTTTAGTTAATGCTAACAATCCCACCAGGTAAGTTGGTGGTATCCTGATTTCATAAGTAGAGGAAACTGAGATTAAAAGGAGCAACAGTTCTCTCCAGGGGGAAAATAGTTGGATCAGAAAACAGCTCCACTCTTTAATTGATGCCAGTTTATGCTCCATCATCTTTCAAGCATTTAAATTTCCTGAAATCATTACCCTTTATATCATAATTATCCTTTATATCATAATTTTGCTGAAATTAAAAATTACAGACATCTTTGAGACAAACAAGGTGAAGAAACAGCTACCGAACCCACAGGGCAACCAGTGTTCAGGCCTGCACGTAGCATCTAAGGGTCTCTTATTGCAGTCACATAGGAGACGAGCAACAGTGTCAAAGGGCTTTGAGTAGAGGACTCTCAAGTTCCAGCTCTGGCCGGCAGAGACGGCCCCACACTGAGCAGCACACTGACACCGATTCCCCTGTGCTCACTTGGCCTCATCTCCAGATTTTCTTTCAGTCTGTTGCCTCCTGGTGCTGCCTGCTTGATACTAATAGTTCAACTTTGATAACTCTTATTTTATTATGTGATTATGTTCTTTTATGAGTGTGAAATCGAGGTCAAAAATTAAGTGTATGTGCAAATAAAGATCTCGAATATAATTAGGCTTGGCCAAGAACAGAATTCACAGGAGCCCCCCAAATGCACCTGCCTTCTTCACCAAGACCTTGGGCAGGTGACCGGAGGGATGTCATCCATGAGAAAAAAGTATAAAAGCACAAAGAACGAGAAACTTTGTACCAATTACTGGTTTTAGGGGGTGGAGTGATAACTGAAAAGTAGTTTTTGCTCTCTGATAATAAAACATCCTCTGCAGCATTTGAGCAAGCTTTATGGTAAGAACTGAAGGAAAACAAAAAATACATAACCGAGACAAATTCTTTGAGTTCTCAAAATGATTTTTAAACTTTTTTTTTTTTTTTGGAGACAGGGTCTCGCTTTGTAGCTCAGGCTGGCCCTGAGCTCACTATGGTGCCCAGGCAAGCCGCCGCGAACTCAGCAATCCTCCCGTCTCTGCCTCCCGAGTGCTGGGATGACAGGTGTGAGCCACCACGTCCGGCATTATATGTGGTTACTGGGGATCGAACTCAGGTCCTTGCGCTTGCAAGGCAGGCGCCGGAATCACTGAGCTAACCCTCTGGCCCTCAAAATGATTTTGAAAAATAGGGAAATGTTTATTATTCTCCATCCAAATTATCTAGTGGAATAAATGTGTTTCTTAGACTTCCAGTGGATTTTAGTTCAATGGTTTACTATGGCTACATGTGAATAAGAAGTTATTTTTAAAAAGAATTTTAAAATAAAAATCTTCTTAACTTGTAAGAGTACCTGCCTACATGTGAATAATAACCATCATAAAATATTTTAAAAAGACGCCGTATTGGGGCCGGAGGGTTAGCTCAGTGGTTCCGGCGCCTGCCTCGCAAGCGCAAGGACCTGAATTCGATCCCCGGAAACCACATATAATGCTGGGCGTGGAGACACGCCCACCAACAATCAACACCGCATACCACAGTGCCGGGGCGTGGTGGCTCACGCCTGTAATCCCAGCACTCTGGAGGCAGAGACAGGAGGATTGCTGAGTTCACGGCGAAGACGCCGTATTAAGATTTTGTAACCCCAGAAATAGGACTTGGAGCGTGGGGGTTAAGAGATGTAGTAAATTTAGCCACAAATGTTCAATTTAAATTTTAATAATTACTGTAACAGAGTACTGTTTCTAGTATTCTTATTTGCAAGCCTAAGAAATTCTCAATTACCTCGCAAGGCGAGGGGAACAGGACAAATAACCCACTTTTATGGACCTGACCAGGAATGTAACTGTGGCAGCGTTCCTCCCAAAATGCTATGCACTCACACTCTGACTATACACGAATCAAAGCAAGGAATGTTGTCTCGTCTTCAGCCCAACACAGTGAGCATGTGCCTTGGCTTCAGCAGCGTAAGCAGTCCTGCATCTCACACTGACACAGGTGTGTAACATAACCACACCATATCGCTACCTAGGGCACGGAGTGTCGGTGAGAACTGCTTCAGTGTCCTGGAGGTCACCACAGTGGGCAGGGGAGGAGGGAGTTGCTAATAGCATCTAGTGGCTTCAGGATGAGAACAGTATCACAGGTCAGGGCTGCATAGGGCGGGCGTCCACAGCAAAGAACTACCCAGCCCCAATGCCAGCAGTGTATTGTAAGTACACTCGGGGTGCTGGTGAGATAGGAAGAGAGGACACAGAATATAGAGCTTTCCTTTCTTAATCTGAGAAAAAATACTGCTTTACAGATGTATATTTTTAAAATCTGAAGAGGGCACACAATATTTGTATTTAAATACTTTTTATGTCACAAAAAAGCAACAGTGTTTGCAGTTACACATGCCTTTCAATCAGTGCTGGTCATATGCAAAACAAGGTATCAGAAATATAAAGAAAAATAAGCCTTTCCCTTTACAAGTGAAACAACACAATTTGGGTATACAATATTATATATACATATTTTCAAAATCTTCCACAAAAGACAGATTTTTATGATACAAATTTAGAATTCCATCCACAAGCTCAGACTGAAGGAATTAAAGATCTCTATAGGTGTTTAAATACAAAAACGAAATACATTTACAATTTTCCAAGTAATTACTTTCCAAAGTATCGAAGGAGACTATTTTCTTCACATCAACATGGAACACTTGGCTTTAATCAAGGCAATTGTGAGACTAAGGTTTGTCTCGACACGAGCTTGTTGATTAATGCAAATACTCCAATTACACTGTAATTCTCACCGTCTATACACACACACGAAAGTATTACTGTACTGATGGTTTACATACTCTGACTTCTGGAGCATTCCGCTCTGCTAAGCCATGACCTTTACTTCCTTTGAAGTATTTCAAATTAAGAACTGTTCAAAAATATCACTAATGACTACCATGACTAATTTCAAAAATGTGCCCCTTTTTCTTATTTGTGATCAAACTTAAATGTGTCGTGAAGACTTTTATTTTTTCTGATGCAGCAGGTATAATTAATGGCAACATGTAGGCTAATTTTTCAACACTGGAACCTGAGAGTTTGTAAATAACATCTTGAAATTTTCCTAGGAGTCTTATCATTCAGCGTTTCTTAAATAATGATATGGCAAATCTTCAACATGGAACAGCATCACTATACATGTGAAAGCAAAACAAATAATGCTAACATGCTGAGAGGGAAGGAGGGAGGGAGGGGGAGGCTGACATGTGCGTTCGCTCTGCTCTGCGCACAAATGTGTAGTCATAACGTTCGGCATGTGCTGGGGGAAGAGACAGTGTGAAATAGGATATAAGAATGCCGAAGCAAGCGTGAGGCCCAGATGCACGAAATGCACAAACACAAGAGTAACAAGGCAGCGCCGGTTTACATTTCTGAGTGCAACTCAAGATGACGTTTAACAGTGCAGGCACTGAAACGAAAGGAGAACAGCGGGCATGGCTCAGCGAGTGGAGAGTGGAGGGCGAGAAGCAGCCACGTCAGAGTTCTTTGTAGCAAGGGCCAACGTGCTCTGCTGCATGTAGGTGTTGAAAGACAGAGAGAAAAGGCTTCTGCCAGAAATTTCTTTTGGAATAATTTTTCACCCTATGCGGTCACTCACCAGAGCGATGACAATAACTCAAAAGGTTCACTCCAAAAAGAAAAGTAATTTGTAGCGGCTACTCAAGAACACACTACTGATGGAACTGCACCAGAGGTCTGTATGAGTCCGCGTTCCAGGCCGCAAAAGGAAGCTACTCTTCAGGGTCTTCAGCTGGGCTGTAGGGAGCACTACTGTGGCTTATCAGCCTCACGGCGGCTGACCAGGTCCTGAAAGGTCGGCTCACAAGGGGGTTAAACACACTCGTCAGCACCGGCCTCTGCCGTGAGGGTATTTACTAAAGCACAGGCCCCTCTGCACCACTTCATTCAGCTCCGCACAAGAACTGCGACGCCCGACTGCCTCTCAGAGCTCAACCACGTCCACTGGTCCCTCCAGTCCGACTTGCTCACGCCTGTGGCCCTTGGTGACGCCACCACACTGCCCCCCTTCAAGCCAGATGGCTGGAATCTGGTCAGCCTATGGTTTTGTTAGGTACGCTTAGAGCCTTGCAAAGGATTAAATATTAAGGGAAATAATAAGGGGGACAAAGAAACAAATTACAAGTACAGATATAGATATGTAACTCCCAGGAAACAGAACCACTACAAAACAACTATACTAGCTATTGCTAAATGAGAAAGTAAGTGGGAAAGGAGAAGTGGGCTGTGTTATAATGAAGCCCGATTTCCATTAGGTCCTTACATAGCCATGGAAAGAAATAATACAAAATGAAATAAAGAAATGACAATATATTTGCACTTATTTAGGATACCAAAAATATAAATCCTTCCAAAACAAGTAAAATCACAAAACTATTCTACTATTGCCTACAAAGGCAATCAGGGGAAGGGGAGGATGGGAGATCTGTCACACGCTGATCCTCGATTTTCATTGGGTGCTCGCCATCCACGCAAGGGACTGAGTACCCAATCAGTAAGACAGAAGATACTGACATACATTTAAAAGGATTATATGCGCTGTCCTTTTCCCTTATCCAATCAATACCCAACCCAAGATCCCGCCCCTCAAAAACCCCAAGTTACAAAATGATTGCCCCTTCAGGCAATGAGGGAAGGGGAACAGAGGAGAATTATCATACATCTGGACCGCCATATTTCATTATATATCTACAAGTCCCAGCAAAGGACTGAAATAACACACAGAATATAGAAAATATTTATATACATTAAAAATATATATGTACACTCCTACCCTGCGTCCTAAAAAGAAAGCGGACATCTATCTAGACTAGCATTGCCCACCAGGCAATTAGGAAGGGGAAGTACAGGATATTTTTCATAGAGTCAATCTCAATGTTCATTAACTACCTAAACAGTCATGCAAAGGACCAAATTCAAATTGAAGTTGATACCTAAAAAGGGCAAAAAGCATTCACACATACATTTCAGTTTAATATATACATATGTAATGAAATATAAATATTTTCTAACAAGGCTAGTCCCCATTAAAAACCACAAAAACTAAAATACAGACCCAGCCCTGCAGTAACCACATGCTATCCTCTGTGTACCCAGTGCACAGGACAAGGGAAAAAAGATGGAACATACTTCTGGGTCTGAGCCTTTCACTGCATTTCTAAACGGGAAATTTGGCTAGGAGTGAAAAAAATAATAAACTTCTATATATATTAAAAAAAAATATTCAAACCCCAAATCTCCCACCCTTACCCTTTCCAAAGAAACCCAAACAACTATTCTACCAGGCACTGCCCCGATGGGCAATCAGGGAGGGGAAGTGGGATTTTTCTTTCATAGAATGAACCTTAATTTTCATTATGTCCTAAGTGACCACAGAAAGGTCTAGGTACAAAATGAGGTGCTACCAAAAAGGACCAAAAACATTTATATACAGATATAAAATACATGCCCCATTCTCCTGAGTGGAGTTGAAAAAAAAAAAAATCTAGGCTATACTACCACTATTGCCCCCAGAGGCAATATGGAAAGGGGAAAAGAGGAGATTTTCATACATCCGGACCTCCATGTTTCATTAGGTACCTCTATGTCCGTGCAAAGGACTTGGTACGTAATGAAGTAACTATTTTAAAAAACCCAACTATACAAAATTTTTTTAAAAATGTACATATCTTGACATTAGCCCCCTCCCACCCCCAAACCATAAAAAAACCTCCAAATGTTTCAAAATTATTGCTCGCACAGTATCGAAAGGAAAAGGGAGACAAGGATACATCCAGAACCCCACGGTTCAGCAGGAGCCCACATGCTCAAGTGGAGGACTGACACCCAGTGAAACACGCCAGCAAAGAAGCAAAAACACAATCAGACATTTACAAAGGCGCGGCCTGCCCCACCCCCACAGAAGCCCTGCGACTCTCAGCTACTCTACTGGACACCGCCCACACAGGCAGCGCAGGGAAGAGGAAGAGGAGAAGTGTCATAGAATGATCCTCAGTTTTCTCCATATATCCGTGGAAAGGACAGATATGAAGTAAAAAAGTCTATAAAAATATTTATATACATTTTAAAAGTATATACTCTTATTCTGAAACCACTCTTTCTACTCTGGCAAGAAACTTCCAAAAAACTTGAGCTACCCTAAAAGGTATTGCCAAACAGGCAATGAGGGAAAGGGAGAAGAGGAGACTGTTATACATCCGGAACTCTGGTTCATTAGGTACCATGAGTCTGGGTACCCAGAGAATCAATATACTGTAGTAGTAGGAACACCTAAGTACATAGACACACGCATGGAATACAGTCCTGTGGGCCCCTCCCGCCCCAAGCACCCCACTCCTCAGGACTCGATTATCTACTTCCCAAAAGGCAACAGAGGTGAGGAGGAGGCAGCGCCAGTCACACTCACGTCTCCACATCTCACCAGGTACCTTCACAGCCATGAGACGGACACAGTACAACATGAATTAGTAACACAGTGTAGTAGCAAGTGTATTTATTATACTGAGTACACGCCCCACTCTCTCCCACAACTCAAACTAATCTGCTAGCTACTGACTAAAGAGGCACTAAGAAATGTATCATACTCCAAACCTCAGTTTTCATCAAGCACGCATGCATTCATGCAAAGAAACAATAAAACATTAACAAGTGTTAGGACATGTATATACACTTGAAAGGACGGACAGCTTAGCCCCTCCAACTAGAGCAGGACACTAGCTCCTGTGATTACTTTGCCAGCTCCTGCCCGCGCAGGCGGAAGACGATGGGGGGGGGGGGCACACGCGGAGACTGCCAGGCTATGTACATGCCCTCGAGGCAAGAATGAAGTGCAGAGTGAAATACCAGCAGCAAAACAGCAGCAAGATCACTTGTACAACTCTTAAAAGAAGCTGTCTTCTCAACAAAACTATCTTTTATAAAAGGAAAACACACACTGTACTCTGTAGCTATTGCCTGTAACAGGTGATAGGGAAAGGGACAGATTTTCATTGGATAGTTTCACTTATTAGGCAAAATATGTAAAATAATTATAAAAACATCTAAAAATACATATATACATTTTTAAACCCCATCCCCCTGAATCACTTAAAAGATAAACCACTCAACTGTTCTCGTAGTTATGGCAGCAGAGGGGATTTCTCATGCTTCTGGACCTTCACTCTCCATTTAGGATTTGCTAGTGCAGAGAACGAAGCACAGAATAAAAGAATGCAAAAACACTGCGAACATATCTACCTTAGCTTAAAAACATACAAGGGAGGAGGAAGCTTTTGAAACAGTGAGTCGATTCCAGTAAAAACTTAATGAAGGCGATGGGGAGAAGAGGCGCACCTGACCCGTGAGCCCAGCTGTCACCCGGCCAATCTAACAAAACCCAGCTCCGGTTGTGCAGTTCAGCCCAGGGACCCCTGCAGGCGGTGACGACACCTCTGAGATGCCACCCTTCCCGCGGTGCGCGCATGCGTGGTGGCTACGGAAATGCTCAGCAAGCCCATGCTGTCAGCTGAATATACTCTTTTAAAATCCAATTCACTACTTTCATGAGCTGAGAGCCTCATCAGAATTTCTTATTTCTAAATACGTATTCACAAAGGATTCTGTCTGGGACTCGGCCATGTGGAAGTGGCTTGACTTGCTCCCTATACCCAGAGGTCTTCTGACAGCTCCTCACAGTTGCTAAGTCCCAAAAAGCGGAAACAGATACGTCAAAGAAAAATCAGAATTAAGCAGAATGTATGACAGGGGTTTGCATACTGAGATAATGACAACACTTTCATTTGAAGAGGCTGAAATAAAGCAGTAAGATAAAGGCACAAGCTTATAGTGGAAGCTACCAACCAACGGATTAATATATCTATTTTCATTTAAACAGAACAAACTCGACTCCATTTTTATTTTTATTTTTAATGGTACCTGGGGTCAAATTCAGGACATTGCGGTTGCCAGGCACCGAGCCACTGAGCTACATCCCCAGCCCGGGACTCCAATGTCTACCTTTATAACCCTTCAGACTTCTAAAGCATAACATTTCCTTCTATAACTTTAAATTTCCCGTTCAATCTTTCCTAATAATCTATGATGCACCTTTTACATTACATTCACGTTGTAGACTATTTCTCTGCAATCAATAGAAAACTGAAGTCCTACTCTAAAGTAGTCAATTGTGGCAGAAGTCTATGTGCTTATATAAAAAGAATATTGTCACTTCTGTGCTTCAATCTGAGTTCCTACAAACATATGCACAAGATGCAGTTTGGGAGAAAAAAATATGAAAACTGCTAATACAGTAATTATTGTAAGTTCTACCTTTTAACTTTATATACCTGACAAAAGAGTTCCAAGAAATCCTATATAAATGGATCAGTGTAACATTAAACATGGAACTGTGTGGAAACAAAATTTAGATGAGAATTAACTAAAACTATAAATAATTGAGGGGGAAGCTGCAAATGAAATAAATGGCAATTATCTCTCTATTATGATAGGAATGAATGGTCTTTCAGCACACAGAAAGCAGTGGATTATGAGTTACTTGTCAGCCCATGTTTTGATAAAGCTTTACTTATAACACCCCATACACACACACACACACACACACACATACTCACTCCCCCCACATACACATATATACACAGAAAAAAACTATAATTTAATACAAGATTTGCCATATGCAGGGTTAATATATTTTAGAGTAATGGAAAGATGGGCAGGTAAAAATGAAGAATCTTAACTGATTTTGAGAACTTAAGCAAACTTTAGATTCTGCATTGAAGTGGAATTTAGTAATATGACATAGTAAAAAAAAAAATAACAGCACAAAAAATCTCAACAATTTAGTATTTCTCCCTTACTCAGAAAATACAAAATGACACTAACTTTCAATATCTATTAACATTTATTTACCAAAGCATAAAAGAAATAAAGATCTACTACCATCTCAGTTTCAATGTCTATAGATGATTCTGTGATTCTCAGGGTGTATTTTCTACACAAAAACAGAAGGACAAAGTTTAGAAAAGACTAAACTGGATGAAAACATACTAGGATTAAAGCAGGCTATCTCTTAGTTTGATAGCCTTTAAAATTTTGTTATATAAAAATATTTCCACAAAATAAAATAGAATTTTATACACAACCCCACGTATTCTAACTTTACATCTGCTGAGTAAAAAAAGGTGACTTTCCCATTGTCTGACTCTGTGGAGTGTTTACGTGCTCGTGAGTACTTCCCATCTTTATATACAGAGACCCTATTTCAACAAGATACAAAGTTCTCCAGAGTTATTAGGAGGAAAACTTCTCTCCTAAGAAACACAGAAACACAGCAATCTAGACATAGGTCTGCATAGCTCAAATAATTCAAGTACAGTATTTTTCCTTCAGAAGGAATAAAAATGTCATATGATTTTGAATATTTTCTCTCATTTTTCCTTCCTTCTTTCTTTGGCCAACCATGCAATGCTGTTTTGGCCACAATAAAGGAAAGACTACGATTTTTTTTTTAATTAAAAAAAAGTACATTTTAGTAGTGGAAAAAATTCAGAGCCCACCATATTAAATGTGAATTCAACTCACTCCTATCCCATATCCTCCTTTGCTCCTTTAAGGTACTATGGTGAACTTCAAATAAAAATTTGTAATTTCTCAAAGGCCCTATTTTAAAATATGCTTCTAATATACCACTGTATCATGTAAAATGAAGATATGATTGGGAGAAAAAGTGTCTACAATCTGTGGAGACAAAATGCTGTTAACAAAAAATACCAGCATTAACAAAATGTTTATGACAAATGCAGAAATACTTATTTATGGCATAACGTCACCTGAGGGCCAGAGTGACGACTGTGTACAGACCTGGGGACACTGGTCTATTCTCCTGTGGTTATACTATGAAAGATAAACCAAAGTGTTAGATAGTTGCACAATTCAACATTTTGGCCTGCTTATTTAACTATTTAAAACAAAAAAAATTTAAAAATTCTGTAGCACCTGGCTATTATGCAGGAAAAAAATATAATTGTTATAAGTTTTATTTAAACTTTTCTTGGAAAATAAAAGATTACTCAAAACCCCAAATTGCAAGTAGATTTGCACACCTGAGATCAGTTCTCTACAGCTGGGTGTTTCAGTGTCTTCATTCCTGTACTCTTTGAGGTTAAATTTGTACCACATTCTGATAGCATCTACCAGCAAGAGCATCGAACAGCTAACAGATAAACAGCCCGTGAGGATGGTGGCTGTTGCAGTAGGCTTTTCTTTGCTTCACTGTGTGGGTAACTTCTAGAGCCTGAGAAACAGAAGAGCTCCCAAACCAGTTTGCCTCATTGGTATATCCTCAGAGTAGAAAAAAAATAGTCATTAATTCTGTAGATGACTGGTATACAGGTGACTATAATGTAATAAATATATACTGTTTAAAGACATTTCAGAAAAGACTGATGAACACACAGCTGGGCCCTGAGCTCACTCGATTCCTAGAGTGCAAACAATCCAGCAGCCGTTGGATTCACCTTCACTTCTGCACAAGCAGCAGAGCCCGAGTTCACAAGCTCTCTGAGCGGTGACGGCATGAGGTGCGGTTTGCATGCTACAGCCACAGCGTCAGCGTCTGCAGGTTGTGCTCCATCCACTGGATGTTCAGCTGAATCACCTCCAAGGCCTCCTGGACACACCGAAGCCGAAAGGCTGCCTCTGACTGATTTTCAAAAAATGCCCGGACCTGTAAGTTCCACAGAGAAGCATTTTTAAATAAGAAAGTAAATTTAAGTAACTCTGCTCACCTTCAAACATGAACTTTATGAAGGCCATTTCATAAATGAACTTTATGAAGGACATCTTGAAAGCAGTAAAAAGCTTTTTTTTTTGTTTTATTTGGTGGTGCCAGGGATGGAACTCTTGTGCTTCCAGGGCAGTGTGGTACCACTGAGCAAAATCCACAGCCAGTAAAAAGCATTGTAATATCCACGATATCAATGTGGACTTCTCGTTCAAGCACAGTGACATCTGAAGTGATTTTAAAAATAAATTTTCCTTAACCTCAACAGGAGAAATATTTCTAACTTAAAAAAATACACAACATTCAAGAAACAATAAATAAGTAGTCTGAACAGGCCTGATACTTTTAAATTTATTCTTTGAATTTTATTATTACTTAAATTACCAGTATCAGGGAGACAAGGAAAGAATGCTGAAGGGGCACTCGGAACCTGTCCTCTTTGCCACCTACCCAACCTTCTAAAAGAGATCTCAATACAGAATCATTTGTGCTGATGAAGGCGACAGACAGGAGAGACAGGAATTATGAGAAACCACCACCTCACCGGAGTTGAGAAGCCTGTGGGAAGGAGTTATCTAGTCTTCAACAAGCACTATATATTACCGACCTCAGATAAATGTGCCTTTGTTGAAAACAGGTGAGTTGATCCAGCAACAATATTCTGTATGGTGTAGGACCCAAGGTGGAACCTGAAGAAATACAATATAAAGGAGAAAAAATGAGGCAGCTGCTGTTTCTGAGTGCAAAGCAAATATTTTATTGGCAAAGGCAGGGTGGAGTCCTGCTCGTGGTGACCACAGCCCAGGCAGTCAGGGCTGTCCGCATACACTACACCAGTGATGGTGAATGGTCAAGAGATTTCAATAGTAACACACGGTCCACCGCGGTCCACATGCTATAGGTTCGCCAACACCGCACGACACTTTCTGCTAGTAGGAAAGATGGGCAGACAGGGGTGGGGTGGGAACCGAGACAGCCAAATTTTTAATGCACTTCATCTTCTTAAAGCTCACTTCACTCACAAATATCACAACTGTGTTAAGAGAGAACAGGAGAACGAAACCTACGTGCTATCTAGCTCTAAATAACTTGGGGTGTGAGTTCTAAATGACACTCGGCAATGAAGAGCCACTTTGAGCACCTGTCACTAAGCAGCTGTTCTGAAGGGCGGCGGCCACGTCAGGTGCGCGGTCTCAAGCAGCACTGATCAGAACACCGCTGGTAAGTGACCTAGGCTTTAGAATTATGCTCACAGATATACACAATTCTGGGTGTGCAGTTATGTTGAAAAAGAAGCATTTTTTGTTTCAGAGAAAATCCTAACTTCTGTGAACCAACACAACACTGGGGACATTCTCCAATGTAGCACACCCGAACACTGCTATGCACGGCTTTTCCAAATGCAGAAGACTGCAAGTTACTCTCTGAGAAACTTACTTCTGTACAAGCTTATCCCAGTTTTCTTTGACAAAATTCCACGCCAACAAGTGCCCAGAAAAACTTTGGCCCACTGTCTTAATGATAAAGGACAACTTTTGTGTTCGGATGATGTCTCCCTCGAGGCTAGTTTTCATTAACCTGAAAAGCAAGACAGATTTGGTTTCCAAAATCATCACTTATGAAGAAGCAATAATTGAAATCAGTACTGGTTTCTTTTTTTTTTTGACAGGATCTTGCTTTGTAGTTCAGGCTGGTCCTGAGCTCACTATGTAGTTCAGGCAAGCCTGGAACTCAGCAATCCTCCTGCCTCTGCCTCCTGAGTGCTGGGATTATAGGCGTGAGCCACCACGCCTGGCACTGTGGTATGTGCTATTGATTGCTGATGGGCCTGAGTCACGACGCCCAGCATTGTTGTATGTGGTTACCAGGGATCGAACCAGGGACCCTGTGCTTGTGAGGCAGGCGCTGGAACCACTGAGCTAAATCTCCGGCCCCTTTCCCTCCAGTCTTTGTGGGGTTAATTTCAACCCTAGTGGCCTAAGCTCCAGACACCTTCAGAGTCCCCTTGGCTACTCCTCTACCCTACTTCCTGGGGAGGTCCTCACTACGGCCTTCCTTCACCCATGTGAAAATCCCATGTCCAGGCGTCACCAGCTGGACGTTAAAATGGAAACGTATGACAAACTCATGTGAAGGTAAAACATACAAGCTTTTTCATATTAATCCTTTCTGAACTACCTGCATTTTCAAAGTGACAAATGGAAGGGGGCAGTACTTTGGTCCAGAAGGATGAAGCGCTGACTGTGGAGTTGAAGATAACGCGTCCAGAGAGGAGACATTTTTGAGTGGGAGTAGGGGGGGAGTTGTGACTCCAAAGCACGTTCTGTCTGTGTGCGACGGTTAAATCCCTAAAGCGAAGCCCAGAATGTGTGGGCTCCTTCTCACACGAAGTCAGGTGTAGCTCATGACAACACAGGAGGAAAAGGGAGACCTCAATCAAGTGCTCCCACCCTCGGAGCAAAGCGCTTGTATCTTGGTTTCTACGCGTCACGCTCTGGCCGTGTGCTGGCATACCAGAAAAGTTTCCGCGTGTCTGACGAACTGGCAAGAGCTTCAAGTATTTTGTTTCTCTCGGCTTCAGAGCCCACAGAAACATACTTGCTTAGGAGGAATGACCAGCCTGCATCAGTTTTTGCTCCAACTCTGAACACAGGTGCCATAACATCGGTAGGCAGGCTGGAAAAGAGAAGGTAGAACACGAGAATAAGAAAAATTCTGAACAAAAAGAAAAGGAGATGACTGGTGGTGGCGTTTGGGAGCCAGGAGCTGATCATTTTTATGCAAGTCTTAATTTTCAAGAGTTGAAAACGTTAGTTCAGTGACTTCCATTTTCCTTCTCCACACTAATGTCTCACAGAGAGCGAGGCAGGCAGCTGGGGCTGGGGGCGCTCGGGGCCGAGCTGGGTGCCAGGGGCTGGGAACCTGAGTGCACAGTGAG
>PVIC010037098.1:0-18248 GCA_004025085.1 Thryonomys swinderianus
ATGATTTGGAAAAAAATAAAAGAGTATGTATATAGGGGGTGGGGAGGGGATGGGTGGGCAGGAATGTGAGTAAAAATAAGAATTGACCTGTGTCACATATTGGTACAAATTCCCCAATGTTTTGTGTGATTGTGAGCTGTGTATATAATCCAATAAAGTTAAAAAAAATGAGCCAGGTTCTGTGTCACCTAAGAAATCTTCTTGGAAACATCACAAAAAGAAATTTTAAAATATTTTAAACTATTATCACACTGTATTTCTGCTTTCTGGGGAACTCATGAGAAGACTTAGAATATAGGGCTTTTTTTATTGGACTCTGACCTTCTCAAGTAAAAAGTGTCTTTTGGAGTTTCTAATTTCTTGGGGACAAATTAAAAAGTCAAGGTGCATTCACAGCACCAAGAATTTCCCACCAATGATACAGCTCCTGATGCCAGGAAAACCTTCTGAGGAGTGTTCCAGTGTGAAGAGAAGAATCCAGCTTTGGGGTGGGCTGATGCTCGGCCCATTTGTTAGGGACACAGCCCTCTTCAGTTCACAGTCCTAGGCCGGAACCCATGATCTGCTGCTTTAGGTCATGTCTTGGACAATGCACTGAATTCTCTGGAGAATTCTCTGGTTTCTCTGGAGAATGAGGTAAAAGGATCCCAAGTCTGAGGCCAGCCTGGGCAGCTTAGTGAGACTTGTCTTAATATAAAAAGGGCTACAGAAATAGTCCAATGGTAGAGCATTTTCTTGGCACTTAACATGCATGAGGCCTTGGGTTCAACCACAGTACCACACACACACACACACACACGGCCCTATCACTGTACCCACTTTAGAGGATTCACATGGAACTCAAACAGATAACACATGTAAAGTGTTTAATGTGATCCTTGGTGTATAATAATCACCAAATTAAAGCCAAACATCATTACTGGTGATTTAAAAACACCACACTGTTCCTGCCCTACCCACTTCATGAGTTTTTTAATAAGGCACAAATGAAAGAATTATTAGAAAGATGCTTTATAAGCTGTGAAGAACTAGACAAATACAGCTGTGTTGTTATAGCTATTAAATGCTGCTGGCACACTGCACCACTCAGTAAGTGTTTGCAGAAGAAACAATGACTCAGTCCATGAGCTTCAGCCCCTTTCTTTTGCCGTTTGCCTTGGCCAGCAGGAGGAAAACCTTCTGGCCACTGAGCACCACTCTGCAAGGCTGTAGGCTGCCAAGTCAGGCTCAGCCATCTCACAGCCCGCCAGAGCCACAGCCCCACCTCACCCTCACTGTTCTGTGCCCACTTTGCTGAGAAACTCATCATGTGAAGGCAGCCTTTAGCCTTCATGCTTCAACCTAGAAGAGACAGCAATGGAAATTATTTTCGTGGAAAAGAAGAAAGGTCACATTTCATACTTCTATGTCCCACTACCTGAGCTCTGCCAAGAGAAAAAGAGAGATCAGTCAAGTGGACTTTTCCACTTAGAGGAATGTAATATGTCTTAAGGCTTTGCATGATGCATCGGTATCTCCTTGAAGAAGATATTCCAGGCTTGAGATGCACCATAAATATTTTCAATGTGGTGGATGTCAGCCAGAATGCTCCCAACCTTGAGCATGGCTGGGGACAACATATGGCAGGGACAGAGGTGAGTTATGGCAGAGAACATATTTAGTAATCTAACCACCCAGTGGACACCCACAATTTACAGTTTAATCGTCCACAAGGTATAGTTTCCCAGTAATTGAATTAGATTTTGAAAGAAGGCAAATCTGATTTATAGGGTTGTTCAAAAAAAAAAAAACACAAGAAGGTTTGTTTTCTTGTTGGTCACAATAATCTAATGATTTGTGTTGGTGAATTACCAAGGAATTAAGCAAAATGGATAAATGTAAGGTGTATCAGTTCACAGCACAATGAGGCTGCCAGCTAGGACTAGAGGACAGGGATGAGCCGTCTTTCTCACTTAAGTTCACTTAAGGCAGATGTACTGTTTTACTTTAATCTGCTTCAGGCTTATTCACCTAAATGTAATTTGAAGTATAGTTGCTCATTCATCCAACAGACATTTCAGGACTGACTCTGCACTGTGCCTGGTGCTCAAGGCACTGGGGTGTGTACTGCCCAGGTGATCGTGGCTTGATTCTCATCCCTCTCAGTTTCCGTCCCCACATCTAAGTGGAGACAATAATTGTTTCCATTGTAAGGTGCTGCCCTGATGATGGTAATGAATCACTGAGTGTTGTATACATAGTACAATTAAAATCTTCTTATTCTAATGGCTTTTATTATTTCCATACCTACAAATAATTTAGTTTTGTGAGATGACAAACCAAAGCTGTGACTGAACTAGGTGACAAACACTGACATGTATTGTGTCTGTAGTAACAAAGACCTCATCCCCGTGACATCCAATGGTAGGAGTTTATTGTTCACACAACTGAGGTCTGCATTCCCACCTGGACTTGCTCATATGCTTGAGCCTCACTGAATTTTGGTTAGTTTCTGTCCATATCAGCTAGATGTGAGTTTATTCCATCCATGTCCTTTGTGTGCACTTCCTTTGATCAGTCACTGGTCCAGGCAAGTTTTTTCTTGGTGATGGGAACAGTTCAAGAGAGAGGGAGACAGAGACAGAGACAGAGACAGAGACAGAGACAGAGACAGAGACAGAGACAGAGACATGCAAGAGACCCAAGGTGTGCATTCAGGAATTCAAAACCAGGCCACAGTCTTCTCTGTCCTGTACTCTTGGCAAGGGCCAAGTCATGTGGCAATGCCCAGACTCCTGGTAAGGATACAGTACAGCCTGAAGTGAAAGGTGTGTATGCAGAAGAGGGGGGGAAGTTCCACCACTTAGATTTAACCCATGCACATTTATACAAAGATAAAGATGAAAGAGAGTCTCAAGTCCAGCTGTGGCAGGTAGACTTTTGGAATACTCCTAACTAAGTCTCAACAAAAGGACAGGGGCCCCAGGCCCTCCCAGTGAATAAACAGATATTTAGTTGTCTTTCTCCTCCCCACACACTGAATAGTTACAGAGCCTAATAAGTGAGCTGCACGGAACCAGAGAGATGCAGACCAAAATTATCTGAGTCTCCTAGGCGGAGGTCACCAAAGAACACAGCTATTCCATCCAAATGTGGACATTATGGGCTTCCTCCTGACTCTTAACCAGGAGACCAACACAGATAAAGTACTGACTATCTCTACACAAACTATCACAAATCATTCACTTCATGTGCTCAGAGTTCCACCCTGTAACTACTTGGACAAGACAGAACTCATGTCCCACCAGGAAGATCGGGACATATGAGTCTCTCTGTGACATTGTGAGAACCTTGTATCTTGAGAGACGCTGAGGAAATAAAGCAAGAGCAACCCACAAATTCTTACATTGCCAGTGGCCCTCTTCACAGCCACCTACATAATGTACCTTTTGAAAAGATCAAAGATCTGGAAATTTCCAGATCAACTAGTTCAGACTTTTAGAACCTTAAAAAAAAGAAAAAGCATCCTTTGGAGAGATATGCATCCTCTCTGGGAACAAAAAAAGGGGTTAGCTGAAGAACTTAGTCGGCCAAAGTCAAATAAACTCCAAATCCAGCAGTAAGGAAGCAAGAGAGAATTCAAAAGCCCCTATAGGTCAAAGAGCAAGAAGCACTCTTATACCCCTTCACCTCATCCACGCACTTCCACCCAGGGCTTTCTTCCTCATTTTGCGCCTTTCTTCTCCTCCATCTTCAGAGGCTGCTAGGATCAAGCCAGAATGGAGCGTCTTGTTTGGGGTACTTTTAGTTTCAAGGAGCAACAGGATAAACACAAAATGACTCAAGCTCTAAAAAAACATAAAGAGGGAAGTTGTCTCTGACTTGGTTAAATCAACTAGGCAGAAATGTTGGGTTCCTTCCTGGAGAGAAGGAAATTTTTCTTTATATCCACTGCCCAACAATTCTCCTCACTCATCAGAACAAAGCCACACCCACCACTCTTATATGGACCATGGACTACTGGTACATACCACAGATACTGCCTTAGAGATCAGACATAATACACTGGGCCACTGTGTCCAAGGTCTAAGCATCAGGCTCAGTCCAGGCTGGGTTCGCCATAAATGTGCATTTGGTTACTGAAGGACAACACAACTTAGGGCATACACCAGTACTTCCCTTGCTCCCCCCAAAACAGAAAGCACCCCATCTTCTCCCACCCCTCCAAGATCTCACAGCTGCATCAGCAGTCCCTGCCTCCTCTGACACTGGAAAACAAACACTGCCAACAAGCCCAGCTCACCCTAGGGCTCCCTGTGGACCCAGAGCTGGTAATGGGCTCCATATTGTCCCAGTTGTTCCGGGCCACAAAGTGATCATGTCTGAGATAATGTCAGCATGGTTAACCCCAGATCCCTCCCCCACTCCCCCGCACAGAACTCTCTCAAACACCCTACGCACTAATCCTCCCCAACCACAACAGCAACAGGACACGAGTCTTAATCAGAGAAGAAAAGATTAATTGGAGAGCTGCCTTGAGAGAACCCGTGGGCCAGGCCTGCTGTCTTCACAATGACGGCAATTAGAGCAGGACTGTGACTGGTGTTATCACAGCAGAAACAGCCCCAGAAAAGCCCCTTCCTCTCTGCCTGGAGGCCAACGGCCTCAGAAAGCTAGAAAGTGGGCCCAGGAAGGCCCCAGGGAGGATACAGTGGAAGAAAGTGGCCAACCTACATTCAACATCAAGGGCAGTTGATGCCAAGCCTCTCTCTAGCCCTCCACCAGAGTGTGCCATAGAGCTGCTATTACCCTTTAGATCTAAAATGTCCCCCACAGACATGTGTGTTCAGAGATGGGGCCTGGGAGGAAGACATGGGTCACGGGGGGCAGGACCTCTGATTCTCTGCAAGGGGGTGTTCTTGTCCCTGACTTCTCCTTTCTCTCTCTCCACTTTCTGACTGCCCTGTGTCAAACAGCTTTCCTCTTCAAGGTCCTTCTGCCATGTTATTTCTTCCTAAAGCCTCTGAATAACTTGAGTCACAATAAACTTCTCCTTTAAGCTGCTGGAATCTGATATTTTATCCCAGCACTAGGAAAGTGACTTATACAGCTGTCTAACCCATGACTCCTTGTCTGAGCTCCTCCAGCACAACAGGCACACACCTGCTGTCACTGGTGTGTCTAAACTCAAAAATATCTACATAGACAATGCCTACAAGTCTCTCTCATGCCTCTTTGATGCACGGACAGTTCATCCAGCCAGCTAGGCTTCTGACAAACAAGGTTACTAGTTAAGGAAAGCATCAGGAGAGCCTCAAGGGTGGAACCTGGACTATACTACGCCCCACCACATAGCCCAGCACAGCCATTTGTCTCCCCAAACCTCACTCTAGGATACCTGGGAGATCAAAGGAAATGAGTGGTAACACATCTCACCAGGCAGAGTGTAAATTCTCATCATGCTGCCACATGACTCAACCAACTTTGTTCATCTCAGGTAAATCACACACACGTGCTCACTGACGAAAAGAACAGTCCTTGCTCTGCCTAAAAAGATACAATGGGGCCTCACAACGCAGTGCTCCCAGTTAAGAACCTATTCTCCACGCAGACACAGTACCTTGTGCTCTCTTCGATCACGATGCTAATTACACTCAACCACAGAATGTACTTTTCTACAGCATCTCTCACTAGAGCCCAGAATCTGATCCACAGATGCTGCATTCATCAAAACTGTTTGGGTTGGAAGAGACAATGATGAATGCGAGCAAAGTTAGGCAGAATAAAAGAAGTAGGATGTGACGATTTGTGGGTTCAATTCTAAAGGCTGAACTACACTGCAGGTGGGAATTTATCCATGTGGGATGAAGGAACAAAGTGAATAATGAGCTCCAGAATGACCCTGTTCATCCCCGCCTCCCTTTTCCCACCCTCCCTAACCTGTTAACTCGTTCACTCTTGTCTTCATTTTCCTAGGAAAGCTAAGTTCATTCTCTACAGTAATAGATTTATTTCTTCAAAGTGTTGGGAGTTGTGATGCCATGGCAGCTGCCAAGTCTCTCATCTCGTAGATTCTCCTTCCAGAGAAGACAGGTACCCCTTCTGGCTCAGTGGGACCCTGCCCAAGGTGGGGACCTACAGGCCACCTTCTGTCAGTATAGGCAGTAGTAGGTGGGGTGTACCGTGAACACATGTCTGCGTGCTCGGAGAATATCCATGAAACTTGCCAGTTCCCGTGGCCTGGAAACACATTGCTGGAGTAGAAGGCTCAGCATGCTAAAGAACTGGGAAGATATGGTCATACAAGGAGATCAGATTTGTGCACAGTGAGATCAAGCTAGACCCAGGTGGCCTAAAATGACAAGGGCTGGTTAAATACTACCCTGTTTAAATTTTTAAAATACTGTCCCAATAAAAGATACATTGTCATGAATCCCCCTCCTAATACTCCCCTTCACTTACCCTATCCTTCTTGACACTTTCTGAAGCAGCCCTGGAAGTCCTGTTTTATAAATGTCTGTATGAGGTGTGATCAAAAATATAGTGAATGCTGCTATTAAGTGTCACCCAACAGAAAGACGGGCTTAGAGAAACATGGTAGTGCGGCCTTGTCCAGCTTACCCATGGTTCTGGTACCATGTGACTTCCAGCTCTTCCCAAGGTCAAAACCATCATGAAAGATCAATGTTTTGAGCTAATTCAGGACACAAAGGCAAATTATATTAAGCACTAGATCTAAAATTTGAACTCATCTGTGTGATTCCAATACATTGTCAAATACTTCACTCTTCCTAAGAAACCCTTGTTGAGCATCTCCCTAGCACCAGGATTTGTGCAAGTCCTTTACATAGGTTTGCTTAATGCTCACAGGAGCCCCATAAAGACCAAGTGTCTTTCCTACTTGACAGGGGAGGCTACTGCTGCCATAGGAGCTGTGGTTTCTACCCAAGGATCCAATACTCCCAAACCTCAGACATGCCTGGATAATCTTCTCTGGAAAGGGAGCTCTGAGCACTGCCATTTGTGGTCTGAGTATTGGGGATGTAAACCCTCTCAACTGCTTCCTGAGGATTTGTAGGCAGCAGGGAGAGGTGTGAGCTAGGTGGGTAGAACCTGGCATGATCTGTGGTTACCAAACTCTATGTCTAACTGCCTCTAGCAGCAGGACCCTGGTGCTCACCATTCTGGGCATGAAACACCTAAGCTCAGAGAGGATGCCCCACCCCTCCTCTAGAATCTCAAAGAAAGACTGACACAGAAAGTCAAACACATCAGAAGCAGCAATTAGGGAAGTCATTCCCCCCTCCCCAACCACTGCTGAGAGTTGATAGGTTCTCATTGTACCCAGCAGAGCAGTTCAGGCCCTGCCCTGTGCCTTCGGTGAAACAGGGCCTGGCTGCTCAGACACAGTTCCAGGTGGGGTCCACTGCGGTTCACATCGACTGGGAACTGAAGGGTCTGCAAAGTCCAAATTCAGAGGCTGTGCTGGATGATTTTCACATTTCGTATGTCTGGACACCCCTGACAGGCGGGCTGGTGAAGTGGGAAGGGAGAGGCAGCCCAAACCATTCAGACAAATAATTGATTTCTCACAGGGTGCCCAGCTCCTTCTCCCTGCTGGAAATGACTGGTGTGTGAAGTGCACTGACGCCAGCAACCTGGGAGTGGGGCTGACTCAGGACAGGAGGATCAGGCTACGCGTGGAATCCTCCTAAACCAAGGACACCCCCTCCTGCCCTCTTGCCCCCTGTTCCAGTCATTCCTCCCTGGTCTCACAGAACATTAAGTCCTTCCTGCAAATTCAAAAGGAAGCCCTCTGGAGACAAATCAACCACGGAGGAAAAAAAATAGCAAAACTCATTTCATTTGGCAACCAATGCTTTAGGAAAGACATAAATATTGGATTTGCAACTTTATTTTCCTCCAGAGAGACACTCTGGAGAAAATTAAAACAATGCAAGATTTAATTATTAAAAGCCAAACATTCCTGTACATATTTTCTGGCCCAAAGTTTTAAAAACAAACTCCCAGAGAAAATGCATTTTTAATGACTAACTCCCTCCCACCCAAGCACTGTCTTAAATCATCTCTCCATCATGACTCACTGAGTACAAAGGAAGGGAGAATACAGGGGAAAATCAAAGGTCAGGCTCCCTGTACAGGAGGGGCAAGGTGCTGCTCAAAGATTTGGGGGGATCAGCACCTTGGAATCACCTTGGCTGGGGCTGTATTTTCATGCTCATCTTCCAGACTTGCTACAGCAAGAGATATGCTTAAATTGGCCACGTTTCTCCCCTGTATGCTTTTTTTCCTTCTTTTGTGGAAAGTTGCACTCACACAAAAAATATGTATGATGATCCATTCATTCATTCACTCAGCAAGATGGGTTCCCATTACACTGTTCAAGGTACTTTGCATACAAGAGTGAGCAAAGAGATCTCCCCCACCAATATTGTACCCTGTGAGAATGACAGAGGAGTTCTGTCTGCCCCACCCACTCCCGCCAGCTGTGCCTCCCCTTTGTCATGAAGGTCAAATATGGCCTTCAACTGTTTTTCTCTCCATTGCTCAGTCATGTAATGACCCTACTCTGATCACTGTTGTCTCCTCTCTGCTCATAGTAAAGTGCTCCTGACATTGCTGCTCTCCCCCGTGCATTGTAGGTGCTATTATCAATGTTTGCTAATCACAGAGGTACCAGGATTTACTGGTTTGGGTGATTTAGAAAAGAATGTAAGGCATGATGGAAAATGGTCTTCAAGGACAAAGATTGACGGAGCAAAAGGATGTAGCCTATCCTTTTCCAGTGGTACACTTTGATCCAATCCTCAACAGTGTACGATATAGGTGGATACACATCTGGGTGTACAAAGTGGATAAAACTGAGGAAAAATGGGCTGGAGAAAGAGGTTCCTGGGAGAAGAACAGACCGACACGTATCCTTGCAGACAGGAGCAAGTTTCCCCACCCTCATGTTTAGAGGACTTGGTGCCTAATAGAGGGCAATTAAATCCCTCAAGCAGGAGGAAGTCTCAGCCTCATTTAAGTTGTTCTATGCTTCCAAAATCCCCCCCCCCAACAAGAGTCCTGTCACCATGCCAAGCCAAGATGAGCAGGGAGCCAAGGGTTCTGGGAATGCAGCACCCTGTAAACTACAAATGGAGCCCAGAGGAAAACTCACCACCTCAGGGTGTCTTTAAAGTAGTCGGCTACTTCTACTCAACTGGAGATGTGGTACATTAAAAGCAACTTAAAATAACTTGAGGGAAGAAGGGTAAATAAACCAGGGATGATTTATCTCCCAGGAATAACGGTGTGACTGCTGAATAATTACATGCACCAATCTTTATTAGTATGCAAAGTAGCTGAGCCTGGTTGGCTCCCAGCACTGATCAAAGGACAAAAAGCCAAGAGAGCTGTGCATATTCTAATAAATCACACCCCACCACTCCCTGTGTGCCACAGCGACCCCAGACCCCGGAGCCTCTCTGTAGGCTCCTCTTCTCCCAGAGATAAGCAGCGAGTGTCTAATTTCTACATTCTGGTGATGGATTAGGCCTCCAAAGTTCCTCCAGAAAAGTTCAGAAGTAGTTTAGGCTTCTCTTTGCACAAGTTTTATCCAAATTGTTTCCGTTTTATCCACTAGCCTTTGCAGCTCCTGGAGCCTTGCTCATCCTTCAGCTTCCTGTGCAGGACCAGGGAGCTGCCCTCCTCTGCAGGAAGGAGCCCATCCCATGACCTCTGTCATGTCTCAGCTCTCCTGGGCTGGTGCAGTTAGCTGCTCAAAGTGGCTAAGGAGAAAGAACCTGGAACCTCCTCTAGCCTGTGAATATAGATCTGAGCCCTTGCAAATGGATTTGAGGGGCGCACTCTGGGCAAAAGAAGGACAACAGTAACAATTCCAACAGTTGAAATTTCTGTTTAAATTGTACATCAGAAACCTTTCTAGGTCATGGACACATACATCATCATTATCATTACCATGTAAAAATGGGGGTGATAATATTGCTTAGACCATGGGTTGTCATGAGTATCAAATGTATATAGTAAACATACATATAAATACACACATATTAAACAACCTGGGAATGAACAGTTCTTAATGATTGTTTCACAGGTAAGAAAACTGACAGTCAGAGAATTAGGTAATGGGCTCACACAAGAGCTAAGGGATAAACCAAATCCAAGCCTCTGAGATCCAGAGCCTACACACTGACCAGTGCACTAAAACATCTGTGCTCCTACCACACTTAAACTCTTGAAAAGAGTGCCAGTGCACACAGAAGTAACACTAGAGTCCATAAGGAACACAAGGATAACCTGCTGGGTGAGGCACCTGCTCTCCCATTAACCACTCCCTTTCTTGAACTCTCTGTCCCAGTCCCCATCATCTTCGTGTCCCAAGTCCTTGTAGGCATCCAACTCTCCCTGAGCAACCTTCCTGCTCTCTTTGCCTGGCTGATTCCTGCATATTTTTCAAAAGATTTGGTTGAGTGTCACACCCACCAAAAGCCTTTTTACAGTTCCCGGGCCACCCCCAGCCCTGTTCCTTTGCATGTACCTTATGGGATCTTGTACTCCTCACTCATCACATGCAGTGGAGTGGCAATGATATAGGCCTATCCACATCATGACTTTCTCCCATGCTAGACTGTCAATGTCATGACTGTGTACATCTTTCCCATCACTGCTGGCCCTAACCCATGGGATATATATTTACTAAAAGATACAACAGGCCAGGGGACTTACAATAGATATATCATGATGCATGCCAAAGAATCTGGAAGTTTGTGAAATTGTAACAGATCTGAAAACATGAAACATGGGCACCTATTCACACCCACCAATACTGCTGACTTGGCCACATAAGACAGCAACAAAAAACAAGAGCTCTTATTGGTATATCATCAGTTTTGTGTTACTATAGCAAAATACCTGTGCAATTATATAGGGAAAACATTTGTTTAGCTCATGGTTCTGGAAAATCTTTCCAAGATCCTCCAGTCCATTTGGGTCTCTGCTGAGGGCCCTGGATGACAATGGCGAGGAGTTTATGTCAGAGCAAACCAATTCCAGGAAGCTGAGAGACTCGACAAGAGCACCAGGCCCCACCACCTCCCTCAAGGGCTTGGCTCAATAGACCTAAGAACCTGCCAAAAGGCCCCACTCCAATGGAAAAAAATGAGAATTAAATTGGGTCATATGCTGGTGCAAATTTCCAATATAGAGTGGATCATGATGTGCATATACAATGTACCAATAAAGATAAAAATAAACTAAAACAAAAAGTCCTCAGCAACTCCCAATCCACCACCTTAGAGACAGGGTTTTTAAACACATGGGCCCTCAGGGGAACACCCTCTATACTGAAACCACAGCACTAAGCTCGGCTTCACAATATACGTAGTAAAGTTCATGATCTGCTGGGTTCTATACAAAATATTAATGAAACCCTCAATCTATCCCCCAAAGATTTTAGCTCAATATCATTATCATCACCATCTTATAGGTGGAAAAAACTGGCACCATTCATTGTACCCATACCCTCTCAGTCGGTATTTATCCATGCCATAGAAGCTTATTGTTAAAATCATCCTCAGCATCATAGAAAAAGCAAGAAAGGTGATTTTAAACCCCTGCCAGCCTCTGTTCCCTCCAGGGATATTAAGGCAGAAAGATTTGAATGCTCAAACGCTTGTATGCCAGTTCTCCCTTCGCTTCCACTACAGTCTAAGGAATTAATTAATTTCTTGTATTCTTCTTCATGACAGCTATTCGTGGCCTTAACAGGAAACCATGTTTTCTTCACCCATCAACACATATCCACTGTGCTCTTCCCATCTCCAGATTGTTCTGGACACTGAGAAGACAGCGTGAAGCAAGGCAGAGATCTCTATTCACATGGAGTTTATTTATACAAAGAAACCTCACAAACTCTCTACAATCTAAAAATAAAGACATTCACATTATTCAAAACTGGCATTCAGACCTAAGCTCCAACAAGGATAAACAGCCTGCAGTCTCCAACCTATTTTTAAGGATATCATGGACCATACACAGCTCTGGAAAGATGTTTATCACATGATGTCCCCCTCTGTACAAGGAGGAAAGGGGTTTCTGGGATATCTACAAACCTGCTTATGGAATATACTTTTGAGACAAATCTGAAGTACCCTCATGTTTCTCTCATTGTTGTTTAATTTTACAAGCATCACGAGGATCTACATGATTTTCTTCTGCATATGTCAGTATACTTTTGCAGTGCAGGCTCTTCATACCATGTCCTGCTTATTTTAGCTCCAAAGCTGAAGAAGACATCATAACCAATGCGGAAAGTGCATGGTCTGGCCACCGAGATAGACAATTAGCCAATAATGTGGTACCAGAGACAGAGCACACGGAGGCAAGATTGACTCATTATGTCCAGGATCTTCCACAATAATTGGAGGAAGTTGGAAGTTTGCTAGGGTTGCCAAGGCAAGAAGAAATGGGAATGAGAGGCCATGAAGAGAAAAAATGTCAATGTGCAGGGAACTGTATATTTGCAGTGAACATGTCCCAGTTTTCCTGCCCAGTATCATACTACATTTTAGAAGCCCTAGCACTCTTTATTCTCCTTTGAAGAACACACTCTGTCTACTCTAAACTCTTCCTTTGTCTACTTCAGATGTTGTAACCCAGATCAAATCTACCAACAGCTCCTGGAGAGAAGCTGTTACATAGCGCTGGACATAACAGTTCACAGTTGGCCCTGGGAGCCAAATCGGGATAATACTAAAGAAGGACCCACAGGAGATGAGGTATGTGTATGAGATGAGGACTGTAAGGCCGCACATGCATCTCACAGGAGTCTCCAAGGTGATGGAGACAAGGACAGATGGAGCAACTGAAGAAATCACTATGGAGAATTTTCAATGGTTGAAACAACATTTTACCTTTAAGTTTCCATCAAAGTGAATAAAATTCAGGCCTTACACATCACAGCAACACTGCATTACACAGGGAATAGGGAAAGACTCTAAACAGCTGCCACAGAGGACTCTTAGTGTCTATAAAGATGGACACTGAGCTTTGGAAAATATGTCCATAGAGCTACACAGGATATTTTCAGGCCAACAGATCACACCACTCAACAACCTTTGCCTAAAGAACTGTAAAAGCAATCTCAGAATAAAGATAATAAGTACTAGGGGATACAAGAAGTTTAGCCTAGAACTTGATACAACTTTTTTCTTTTAATTATTGACTATAAATAAGTATTGCAAAAGTACTAAACTATCACTTAATAAAATCAGAGCCAATAGATAGTGTCAGCTGACCTACACACCATGGTCCCACTAAGGGTGTCTAAACCTCAGCATTCCTGATATGTAGAACTGGAAAATTCTGTATGGCAGACACTGTCTTGTGCATTCTAGGATGTCAGTTTCCCTAATTTCTATATCCCAGATGGCAGGATACAACCCATACCAAAGCTGACAATCACAAATGCCTCCAAACATTGTGAATGCCTCTGTTTGATCCTCCTACCTCAGTCTCTCAGAGGGCTAGGATTATAGGCAATTGACCTTTTAAAAGGCAGAGATCATATGATTCAGAAAAACAAGGTCCAAACAGGAGTTTATAATAGACACATTTAAAATCAAGTTGCACAAGCTCAGTTCGTGATATCCCAATCTTGGAAACAACCCAACTGCCCATCAACTGGAGACTGGATAAAGAAGATGTGTTTTTAATGGAGTATTACTCTGCCATAAAGAATGACAAGATGCATTCATTTATGGACAAATGGGTACACCTGGAGGCCATAATAATAAGTGAAATAAATACATTATAGATATGCAAATACCAGACCTTTTTTTGATATAAGCACCTGTAAATGTAAATGAGTTCTAGAATGTATGATAGTTTATGTAAAATAGGCAATTTCCAAAGGGAATTTGGTGGAGGAACGTCATGAGGGGAAGGAATAAGTATGATTTCAAAAGAAACTAAAAGAGCATTATACAGGGGGTAGGTGGGTAGGAATGTGGGTAAAAATGAGAATTAACTTGTGTCATATACTGGTACAAATTCCCCAATGTTGTACATGATTGTGAGCTATATATAAAATGTACCAATAAAGAATTCAATTTAAAAAAATCAAGTTGCACAGTGCTCACTTGAGCAAGACCTACACTAAAATCAAGTTACACAGAAAGTTGGAAACTAAAGAGGTAAAACAAAGACATTGTACATGGATGTCACATCAAACAAAACTAATGTAGATGTAACACTATCTTTAAAATACAATAAAGACAAAAAAGTAAATGGGATTATGAAGACAACACAGATAAAAATAGACTATTAGGTACTTTAGGTATAACAATTATGAACCTCTACATGCCCATCAATATAAATCTGAAAAAAGTAAAGCAAAGTATGATTAAATCATGCAGAAAAACTGAAAATATATATTCAAAGTAGAAGACTTTGATACATCTCCAAAATAAACTAGCAAAGCAAACAGAAAAAAGGGGTAAGGAGGAAGAAACTTTGAAAGAAAAAAAAATCAACAAGTTATTTATAGATCACCCACCCAAAAAAGATGCAGTATAAATCTCATGTATCTATGGGTATTTTTAAAATTTAACTGGATATAGATCGCAATGAAATCTTTAATTTTGAAGAACGAGGATCACACAGTCCTCACCTTATGATAATGATTAAGGAAACCCTTGGAATCTAATCCTATTTATTTTTTTAATTGAATTCTTTATTGGTACAATTTATATACATTCAAAATCACATATAACATTGGGAAATTTGTACCAGTATATGCCACAAGTTAATTCTCATTTTACCCATATCCCTACCCACTTAATCCTATTTAATAATATGTTTTAACAATTCACAGGTGAAAAGATAAAAATGAAATTTAAAATTATTCAGAAACAGGTAACAAAGAAATCACTGCATGTAACAAGATGCAGCTAAAGGGTCCCTTAGAGGTAAATTTATAATCTTGAGTGCACTTATGAAGACAAAGAATGAGATGAAGTAACCATTCAACTCTATATGTGAGACAAAATTAATAGACCAAACCTAAGGAGAGCAGAAGGAAGAAGATAAGACAAAAGCAAGGTTAGCACTATTTTTTAAAATGGAGAAAGATACACAGGATCAAAAAGAAAACCGAAGCCCCAAACCGGGGGGCTTTCTTTTAAAGAAAGTGGCCAACTAATAATAGGAGGACAATGGGGTGGCAAAATAAATTCTACCGGAAAGACAAGGAGACATAACACATATAGATCTGGATTTCTACTGAGATATGATACACATGGCATAAAGCCACATGAACCATTTTAAATGCACAATTGTGTAGCACATGATACATCCATAATTTTGTGAAACTATTACTACCATCTAATTCTAAAATATTATCATTACCTCAACACCCCAAAAAAACCCTACCCCATAAAAGTCACTATTCATTATCTCAGATCCTTGGAAACCACCCATATGCTTTCTTTCTCAATGGATCTGCCTATTTTGAACATATCCCATAAAATAGTCACAATGTATACTTCTGTATCTGGCTCCTTTCATTTAGTTCATTCTTTTCAAGACATCCATCTAGTGACATGAGCACTCCTATGCAGGAACAATTTTCAATTACACAGATATACCATGTTTTTCTTTTTTCCAGTCATCGGGTGATGGGTCTCTGGGTTATATCAGTCTTTTGCAAGCAGCTAATGTGAACAGTTCTACTATGGACATTTATCTACAAGTTTTTGTTTGGATATCTGTTTTGAATCATTTGGGTAGATGCCCAGGAGCAGAATTGCTACTTAATATGTCATTTCCATTAGACATATTTTAAAACCAAAGGATCAAGCTACAACCAGTTCTGAAAACAAAAAGTAGTATATGTAATTTTCAAGAAAATGTTAAACTACAACTGACTTAACAAAAACTAAAAGGAAACCTCATTAACAAAACAATCATAGAGCTGATGATCAAAGTCAACTCACCTGCTTAATAAGCATACACCAAAGGCTAAAATCTTACAGTAAATTTTACCATGCTGTCAAGAAACAGGCAATCATATACCTTATATAAATTTGTTCAGAGAATTAAAAGAGTAAGTCATGACTCACTTAATGAGGGCAGATTACCTTAGAAACAAGATCAAATAAGGACAGTATAAGAAGAGAAAATTATAAATCCTTCTAATTTATCAATGTAGATGGAAAAAATCTCAAATAAAACACTAATGGGATTCATCAGAATCTAAAAATAATCACACATCATGATCAGATAGGGCTCATCCCAAGACTCTCATAAAGGTTCAAAACCAGAACTCTTAGGATAATCATGTACCATACTGAAAGATTAAGGTGAGAGCCTATAATCATAACAATTTATCAACAACAGGTATTTTACAAAACTAATACCTATTCATTATAAAATCTCTTAGCAAACTAGAAATAACAGGCAAATTTCTTCACCAAATAAGGCAATCTATCAAAACCTTTTACAGAGATTGGGCTTAAAGGTGAGAGTTTATATGGGTTCCTGGTGCTATAAATGACAAGAAAAGAATACTCACAATCTCTCCTTTCACTCATCACTGTTCATGTATATAACTTTTAGATATCTAGTAATCATATATTTTCCTATATAGAGATTTATGTATTTTGTTGACTTATTTAGATTTAGACAGAAGATCCAACACCATCAGGACAAATGATGCAGATACCACAAATACAAAATCCAAAAAGATCTATCATCAGGTCTTCAGAATTCAAAACAGCTGAAAGTCTGATGCACTGGCATATCCCTGTAATTCCAGCACTCTGGGAGGCTGAGACAGGAGGATTCAAAGTTTGAGCCCAGCCTGGGTAACTTGGCAACTTAGTGAGATCCTATCTCAAAATTTTAAAAATTAAAAAGGGCTGGCAATGTAGCTTAGTGCAAAAGCTCTGAATTTAGTCTCTGGAACTACCAAACAAATATCATTACATCCAAAAATAAACAATTCAAAATTCTATGAGAAAAATCCTTTTTATGTGGTACAGAAACTTTAAGGTATCTAGAGACAAAATGTAAAAGAAAATGTGTATGTGAGTAGATGTATAACGTGAGCATGAGGACACGAAGAGAAAAGCTATCTAAAGACAGACCACTCATATGCAATGTAAAAGTACAAATAAGCTATGATGCTGTAGAATGCTGAGACGTGAGAGAGGCTCTCAATGATGATATACACTGTATTCACAGATGGAAAAGCAATGTTGTATGACTGTTAATTCTCCTCAAATAAATCTTTAAGTGTAATGTAATTTACATCAAAATCATAGTAATTATTTTTATAAAACATTAACACATTGACCCTAAAGTTCATATGGATGTGCTAAGGACTAGGACTGAAAAAGAATCTGGGGTGTTTGGAAATGCCTTTTAAAACATCTAATAAATTTGAAAACACAAATGGTCTTTGATCTTGGGATCCATAGACGCATTTGTCTATGCCCCAGGAGACAAGTTGTTTACTGCAGTCTTGTTTGGAAAAGTATATATGAAATAACCTAAATATTTATACATAGAAGAATGGATAACAAATGTTGATTAATCATAGACAGATATAAATAGATATTAAATTGAATAATCTTAAGTGTGAAAATGTAAATAAAGACACAAGATTGAGCAAAAAAAAAAACATATGGATTACCATCTTTTGCCTGTGAACCCATAAATATTAGGAAAATAACTAAGGAACAATAATTCCAGCAGCAAATAGAGTTGAGGATAACTTCATTCATAAATTCTAAAGCAAATACAAAATGATGTGATGATGGTGTTATGGCTTATATCAAAATGTTCCCCCAAAACCTTCTGCACTCCTAGATAAGACTTGTGCAAGGGGGCTGGATCATGAGTGTGTGATATTGGATTAGTCTAGTGATTGGTGTAGAACAGTTTTGGATGTGGGTGGCAACAACCAATAGGGTAGCCTGGGTGGAAACAGGAAAAAAGAAAGAGGCCTTGTGGCTTCTTGCCTGGTATACCATAGACTGTTTCTCCTCTGCCAGCCCCTGCTGCTATGCTCCCCTGCCTTGGTGCCAAGGCCTACAGACTGAAACCTCTACAAAATGTGAGGTAAGGGCCGGAGGGTTAGCTCAGTGGTTCCGGCGCCTGCCTCGCAAGCGTAAGGACCTGAGTTCGATCCCCGGTTACCACATATAGTGCTGGGCGTGGTGGCTCACGCCTGTAATCCCAGCACT
>PVIC010037099.1:0-18258 GCA_004025085.1 Thryonomys swinderianus
TTTTTTAATTTCATTTTTGTCCAGTCATTATTTGTGTTTAGAGATGTAATTGAGTTTTATATATTGCTTTTGTTTCTTGAAAATTTCCTGAATTGATTTATTGACTCTAACAGTATTTAGTATGGCCTTCAGGGATTTTTTACATGCAGGATCATGTTTACAGATAGAGATAAATTCACTTCTTCCTTGTCAAGTTCAATTTTCTTTCTTTTCTGCTTTCATATATCAGTGATTCAAGTATTATGTTTGTTACAGATGATGAACTTAAGCGTTCTTCCTTGTAGCAGATCTTAGAGGAAAAGCTTTCATTTTCCACCCATTGATTAGGATATTAGCTGTGGCTTTTTTTATAGACAGTGTGGACTACCTCAAAGGATTTTTCCTCTATACCTAAACTGTTTACCATTTACTGTTTATCCAAAATGGCATTGGACTTTTCTGAAGGTTTTTCTCCATCGATTTACATGTTCTGTGTAATCTTTCAGTGTGTCAATGTGACCATCATGATGATCGATCTGTGTGTGTTAAATCACCCTTCTGTGCCAGAGGTAAATTCCATTGTGCCGCTGAGTATAATCTGTAATATGTTGTTGAATTTGGTTTGTTAATATTTTATCAAAATTTATTTTATGCATCAATGTTCAGCAGAGATAGTGGTTTTTAATTTTCTTTTCTTTTTTATGTTTTGAATGTCACCGTGATGCTAAACCTATAAAATGTGATAGGAAGTATTCCTTCTAGTCTTACACTTTACAAAAGTTTAAGAAGTATGATTTAAAATCTTTGACTGTTAATAAAATGTAGACATAAAGCCATCTCTTTCTGAGTTATTCTTTAGTATTTCAACTTTTTGCTATTGATCTGTTTAGGGGTTTTCTTCGTGATTAACTCTTGGTAGATAATATTTTTCTGGGAATTTATCTATTTCCTTTGGGTTAATCCATTTGTTATATGGTCTTTTATATTCTTTTTATTTCTGTATAAGCTATACTTTCATTTCTGAGTTTATTCTTTCTTTTATTGTAGGGTTTTTCAATTTGTCATTTTTTTTAAAAAAAAGAATTCTTGGTTGTTTTGTACTTTTTATTTCTTATTTGATTTATTTTGGTTCTGATTTTATTTTTGTCCTCTCTTCTGCTAACTTTAAACCCAGGGTTGAGATTATCCTTTGTTAAGCTCCTTGAAATACAATATTACACTATTTATTTGCTATTTCTTTTCTTTTAAAGCAGACATTTATTGATCAGAGACTTAAATTAATCTTTAATTTCCTGGAAATTAAAGGAACTTACACAGCTGGTACATTTGTGTAAAACTACTTGCAACTATATGCAACTATTTGTGTGAAACTATATGCAAGTGCACATTCAGACACACAAACGTAGGTGACGGGGAATCTGAATAAGATTGGTTAATATCTTGGTGGTGACACTTTACATGAGGTTATGATTGTGGGGACTTGGATGAAATGTGCTTGGAATTCCTATTATTTCCCACAACTCCATATGCATCTACAGTTATTTCATGGTCTCAAATAAAAACAGAATTATAGCTACTGATCGATGGATCTATCTATATGACACATTTAGCCGGGCGTGGTGGCTCATGCCTGTCATCCCAGCACTTGGGAGGCAGAGACAGGAGGATTGCTGAGTTCGAGGCTTGCCTGGGCTACATAGTGAGTTCAGAGCCAGCCTGAACTACAAAAGCGAGACCCTGTCTCGAAAAAAAAAAAAGAAAGAAAGAAAAGTATAAAAAGTTGTACCTAGCCGGGCGTGGTGGCTCATGCCTGTAATCCCAGCAGCACTTGGGAGGCAGAGACAGGAGGATTGCTGAGTTCGAGGCTTGCCTGGGCTCCACAGTGAGCTCAGGGCCAGCCTGAACTGCAAAGCGAGACCCTGTCTCAAAAAAAAAAAAAAAAGAGCGAGGGCTCTGGCGGCCCTGAGGAAAGCCGGACGGCACGGCAGTAGCTTCTGCGTGGCAAGTGGGCTTCTCCGGGCCGGGCTTCGGTCCTTAGAGGAGGGCTTGGGGGACAGAGACCGGCCAGGCACCTCTGTGGGTGTTCAGTCCTTTCGGCCCAGCAGGCGCAGCGGCTGCCAGCAGAGGGCGTCCTCCCCCCGCAGCTCGCAAAACCGAATCCCATCCAAAGCCTTTGTTCCTAAAACCCTTTTCTTTAAAATAACTACCAGGAAACCCTTATCTTTTCTATAAAATAACTACCAGGCAGGTGGAGAGCAGCCTCAGAAGTGGGAGACAGAAGAGAATTACTTTCACTGGGACGCTGGGGCTTCTGGGGTCTCACCTTCTTGGTTGGTGCCTATTTTACTCCAACTTTACTTTATGTTAGAGAGAATAACCTCAAGTATTGATTAATTGTACTTCAGTTTCCTTCTTCTAGAGGACTGTGGACTGACTTGGATAGAGGGGTCTGCATCGCCAACCTCCTTGCTTTGCTCATTGAAGAGCTAAAGTCATGATTACCTTTTTAACCACTAAGTTCTTCTTTTTAGTCTATTTGGTAATCATGATATCCTTCCAGGGGCATTCTTTTTAGAGTTCCTGAAGATTCCTGGTCACCACAATGACAGTACATTTTTCAGCAACCGCCAAAGGTGCGAGGTTTGTCAAAATGTGTATCTTATACACATACTTTTTAAAAATAATAATAATAAAATCTGTATTTCTACATGGAGGCTAAGATCTTTTCTTTTCCTTTGGTTTTGGTTAACTTGCAGTGAGGCTGATTGAGGCAATTAAAGTGCTAATTCTCACCTTCCTGGCTTTTCCTGTCTGCCTGCAGCGAAGGGTTCTCGGGTCGTAAAGGCCGAAGAAAGGCCACTGACTTCGCGATCAGACTCAGCAAATTGCAGGGCCCAGGGCTCCGTGAACCCCTCCCTGTGACCGTCCACCACTGCATCTTAAAGCGAAGGCTGGAGCAACCTTCGCCTCCCAAAGCGTGAGCCTCTGAGTCAGGCAAGGTGACCTGTCCGTGTCTTAGCTCCCTGGGAGGCCGAGGCAGGAAGACTGCAAGTTCAGATCCGTCCTGGGCAAGTTAATGACTTAGCAAGACCTTGTCTCAAAGTGAAATAAAAGATAAAAAGGGCTGGGGAGGTGGCTCGGGGTGGGAGTCCCAGGCTCGGTCTCCAGGTCCAAGAAAAGCGACGCGAACCTTCAGCCTCACTCCTGGTTCGCCGCCGTCAAGAAGGCTGGTGAGTTTGCTGCTCCGGCCTCTGAGGGCCCCAGGGAGGCGTCCAAGGTGCTATCCCTCCTGCCCCGAGCGCTTACTCTCTCGCAGCGTCGCCTCCGTCCGCCGTGACCCTCAGGTCGGCGCTGGCTGCTTCTTGCTGGCGGCTCCTGAGCAGTCCCAGTGACCGTCCCCCCGCCGCTGTGTGTTCTGTGCGACGGCAGGAACCGAGCGCGCGTGCAGCTGGAGTACGCCCTGCACACCCGTGCTCAAGGTCTGCTTATCCTCGCACACTGTCTCCTTCCTTATTTCCCCCAATAGTTTTCTGAAGTGAAGGCAGGGCGCTCGCTGTGGCGCCAGCACCCACCGCCTCTTCTTCCTTAGACCCCCAAGGACCCCTCTCTGGCGCCTTAAAGTGCCGACACCCTCTGCCCTTGTGTTTGTCAAGCGCGGTCCCAGCTCGGAGCGTCCGAGTCGCTTGTCTCCCTCTGACAGCAGACCCTCCCGCCCGGCGAGGCCGCCGCAGCTGTGACCCTCGCGGGAGGAGGCCCACTGCCCCGGCAGCTCCCGTCCCTCCTCCTCCTGCCACCGGCCTGAGCGGCCTGCCCGCCCCAGCCCGCTCCCCCGGGCTGTGGGGTGCCGAGCCCGGCCCGGAGGGGAAGCGCCGGGCCCTGCCGGAGCCAGCGCGCTGCCCTCCTCAGAGTGGGGAGCTGGCGAGAGGGTTCCGGGGTGCCCGGCACCTGGCGGGAGGCCGGAAGTGGACACAGGGAAGCACCAAGGAGTGCCACTCAGCTTCGGGCTGAACGGTGAGGAGAAAGGACAGTATGGCTCCCCATTCTTCTGCTGTGTGGCGGAGACTGGCCGTCACGGGGCATCACAGCTGGGTGTCAAACCAACCGACGAGGAAGCAAAAGCCTTTTTAATACGTTCCTTCCTCTCTCAAGACTTTGCCTGATTTCCTTAGCAATAGCCGCTGTAGCCTCCACCAAGTGCTTTGTGCTTTTCTCCCCTAGTTTCATTATATAGTTAAAATCTGCCAGCTCTTAGATCTGACGGACGTTTTCCCGACGCGCAGCCGTGTTTCCGGTGGCCACGGCAATTTGACCCTTGCCTCTCTTCTGTTTCTGGCTTGGCGTTTTTAATAGCTCAGGGCTCTTGTTTGAAATATATCTTGGACTTTAAAATTTGATTGATCAGAGCATGGAGTCGGTTCTCAGTGTCTCACGCAGACACTGGGTGAAACGTGGCAGACAAAGCCAGGCGAGGCGTCCCTGTCCTCAGGGAGCTGGGCACAGAGCTGGTGTGACAGGCGGGCGCACGAATAGTCAAAGGTTATGCCTGGGTTAAGCACCGAGAGGAGGAGACTGTGTCGTCATAAAACGCACAGTAGGAATTTTTACACTGTGGCAAAAGATGGGCATAAAATAGAAAGCGTGTGCCAGGAAGCAGCATTGTAGCCGCACGAGAAGATGAGGGGTCGGTGCCGGCTCCGGCCCAGGGCCCGGGGGCGCCGGCAGGGGAGCTTGCAGCTCCGGGAAGTGGAGCCCGGGCGCCGGGCACAGAGTGCAGGGAACGCGGGCACAGGCGGGCTTTGCAGCAGGCGAAAGATTCATGGCCCTCGTCTCCCGGCGAAATGAAGAGTAGCAGGGGGGAGAGGCAGGAGGGAAGCTCCGCGGAGGGCAGGTGTGAGCGCGGGCGGAGCACAGTCTCGGGAACAGCGGTTCGAGGCCGGGCACGGGGCGGGGGGGGTGGGGGGCGGCACGCCCAACGCGGAGGGAGGAAATGGAAACTGAGTCAGCTTCCCGGTGCCGGCTCCTGGGGCCCCTGCTGGGAGGCAGACAGCTTTTGCTTACTGTTTCTTTTACACTTTTACAGTTCCTCTAGGGTCCTCCTCCCTCCCTCCCTCCCTCCCCCTATCTCCCTCTCTCTTTCTCTTTCTCTCTCTCTCTCTCTCTCCCCCCGTCCCTCTCTCTCTCTGTCACAAGGTCCTACTATGCAGTCCAGGTTTACGTGGAATTCACTCTGTAGCCCAGAGTGGCCTTAAGTTTGCAGCAATCCTCCTGCCTCAGCCTCCCAAGTGCTGGGATTACAAATTTGTGCTACTACGCCTGGTTCCCTCATTCTTTGACTGTGACCCTTTCTGTCACTTCTCACCTCTTCCCTCCTTCCACTACCTCCTGCTCTGCATGGTTGTTTCATGAGTTTTATTTCTGCTTTTGGAGAGTGTCTCATCTAAAGCAACATGGCTGCCGCCGTTCCCTTCCTCTTGATCACTGGACCTGTTGGAGAGACGCTAACCCTCGCTTCAGGCCCTTGAATAGGCGACAGTTTCTCAAGACCCCCTTTGGCTTCACACTTTGGTAGGAGCCTCCCAGATGTACCAGCCGGGGCATCTCAGTCTCTTCTCTCCACTCTAAGCCATATTTGTGTTTCAGCGACAGCCGTTAACTGGGTCCAGCACTGTGAGACCAGCTTCTTCATTTTCAGTCAGTGCTGAAGCACTTGGAACTGGACACGATTTTCTTATGTACCATATTTCGGGTAAACAAAGTCCAGGGCTGAAGAACCCAGGGCTGAATGGACAAAGCCAATGAGGCCTTACAGGTGGCTTCTGCCTTGCTGGATTTGCACATATATGTGAGACCTAATGTGAGCCCTTGTCAATGCCTACATTAAAGAAAAACAATGTAAGCTCAATGTATCAGAAGCCGTTAATAACATCATTACTTAACTAGAAACTCTCCAGTGGTGTAGAACAAATCAGACGATTGCCAAACTGCAGTCAATCAGAGGGTTTCTTTCTTTCCTTTGGAATCCATCTGTTAATGCCCAACCCAGATTTTCTTTGTGGGGCTTCTACGCTTCTGGTTCAGAGCTGGCTGATCCGGGAGTCACTGTTGGTCAAATAAACCCTTCAACTTTTTATTGTCCCTGCGTTACCTCTTACAGTCTAGGCACTCCCTGAAAACCAAGAGGCACCTTTCACAAGGTGAGGATGATTTTAACGGCTGTCAATACAAAAGCTAGGACACCACACCTGGATGCAGAGAGAAGAAACCAAGATCCCCGAATCGGTCACACCTGAGAGCCCTATGACAAATCCAAAGCCAGATTAGGCTTTTAAAAAAATCACACCCTACCCATTGGTCTAAAACAAGGGTTAGCAAGTACTTTCTGTAAGGTCAAATAATGTGCAGGTTTTGCAGCCAGAATGCCTCTGTTATAACTGCTCCCTCCTGCTGTTGAAGTGGCACAGTAAAATAGGGGTGCTGGGGTACGCTCCGATACTGGAGATGTTCAAAAACAAGTCACTTCCAGCCCCTCCTCCAGACCAGTGGTTCTTAAATTCGTTGAGGATCGGAAGCTGCCGGTGTCCTCAGCAGAGCCCTGTCGGCTCCAGGAGCCTCGTTCGCGGTTCTGACAGGCTTCCCGGGCCGCTGGCCGAGGGTTCCTACTGTCTAACAGCAATGGCCACGGTGGACAGTCCCCCACCAGTCGCTCGCAGGCCTGCTCCCTAGGGGAGGCGACACGAGCCGCATCTGAGGACCCTCCCAGCACTGTTGTGGGCTCAGGCGGCCCACGAGTTTGCTGCCCTTGGTGGGGTCCCCAGAAACACCGGGCTCTGAAGGCTGTGTGCTACACAGCGCCGTGTCGCGTCCCTACGGGTACCGATTCCTGCCCTCGTGCTTGGCGAGGGTCCGCCCCAGCGCAGGCCTCATTTCCGCTGACACCGAGGGAGGACACTCCACTAGGTTGGGGCGAAACTTTGAAACAGAAAGGTTGCAGCTGGCCGCTGCAACAGGAGCTTTGTTCTACGCATTTACAGACTTGAGGGCATTGTAGCTGAGCTAGGCACATGGTGCCGTGCCTGGCAGATTAATGATTATGTCATCTGGGCTCCCTAGAAGGGGACAGGATTGTAGCATCTGGATTGGGAAGATTTATTAAAAACCTATATCAACCCTCATGGCAGAGGACTGTTTGAAATATCACTGTTCAAGAATTAGTACAGATGTTTGTTCCTGCATGTGACTAGACTTTTGGGAAGTGAACTCTTGTCCTTGTCCTCTTCCTAGAGGTCAGAGGATGAAGCTAGCGGCCCTAGGCCTATGGCAACCAGCCCATTCTTGAAGTTATGTATTGCCCTCTTCCAAGAGTCACCTCATTAGTGTGAACTCAGGTCTCAGCTGGACTGCGCTGTGGTTTGGGTCTGGAATGTTCTCTAAGGGCCCATGAGTTGAAGCCTTAGTCCCCAGCGTGGTACTATGAGGTACTCACAAGACAGGGCTAATAGTACCTCCCAGTCACTGGGACTGTGTCCCGAAGAGGAGTATGGGGCCCTGGCTCCTTCCCACCCCACAAAGGGAGCAGTTTTGATCTACCTTTTACTTGTACCATGTGCCCATGGCAAAGGGACAGTCAGAGTGGAAGTCCCAACATTGGGGGACAAAATTAACCCTTTTTGAATTGATTATCTCAGGTATTTTGTTTTGTAGTGACGGAAATCTGACCAACAAAGACTGAAGCTGTTTTTATGAGTAAGGACATGCCCACCATTCAGGACACTAAGGTTTCAGATACATCTATTTATCTATATCTACCTACCTACCTACCTATCTATCTATCTATCTATCTGTCTGTCTGTCTGTCTGTCTGTCTGTCTACCTATCTACCTATCTATCAAGCTAGATAGATATCTTCCATGTACTTGTGATATGGATGTGATATTTGTGTAATTTGTTATTTTTGATGCATAATATATCATATATTTATCTCCACAGAATGTGGTAGGGAATATATTTGTTCCTCACCCTCTGTGGGTGATCAGGGCCAGGATACCCACAATTCATGGATGATCAAGCCTCAAATAGAAAACAGTACAATCTGTATAGAATGTATGCATTTCCTTCCACATATCTTAAATCATCTCTAGGCCACTTCTAGTTAATATAAATTTTATGTACATACCTGTACGCTGTGTTGTTTGAGGAACAATGACAAGAAAAAAGTCTGCAGCCTGTTCCGCTGTGACACGACGTCTCTCTGGATGCCCTGACCTGCGGGCTTGGTGAACCCACTCACACGGCCAGAGCCCGCGTGTTCCAAGGGGCGACTGTGTCGTGTGAGCTCGCTGGAGTGTTCAGACCCTCTGCTGTCAGCACGAGGACAGGCACAAACATGGGTGGGGCACAGTAGAGAATAGATTTTAAAAACATACAACTATTCACAACAGAGTTTTGACACAGGTGATAAAATAAGGCAACAAAGGAAAGATAGCCTTTTAAACACCTGGTGTTAGAAAAATTGGGAAGCCCACAAGAAAAAAAATGGCCTAAACCTCACAACTTGTACAAAAACCTAACTCAACTGTCAAAGTGGATCATGGGTGTAAATGAAAAATATAACTTTTACAAAAGTTAGCAGAGGGCCAGAGGATTAGCTCAGTGGTTCTGGCACCTGCCTCTCAAGCGCAGGGTCCTGAGTTCGATCCCTGGTAACCACACACAATGCTGAGCATGGAGACTCACACCCACCAGCCATCAATACCACATACCACAGTGCCAGGCGTGGTGGCTCAAGCCTGTAATCCCAGCACTTGGGAGGCAGAGACAGGAGGATTGCTGAGTTCGAGGCTTGCCTGGACTACATAGTGAGCTCAGGGCCAGCCTGAACTACAAAGCGAGACCCTGTCTCAAAAAAAAAAAAAAAAGCAGAGAAAAATCTTGAGGATATTTTATCATGCACTGACTTTTCTAATGTTTGGCACCAAAAGTATATGATTTATGGAAAAGAAAATTGATGAATTGGATTTCATCAAGTCTTTTGCTCATCAGAAGCAGACATGGAGAGAATGAAAGGCCAGGAAAAATATTTACTAGCTACATAACAGCAAAATGAATCAATTCTAGAATATAAAGGACCTTCAAAGACAACACTTAGAAAAACTGAAAAACTCCAGTGAGAAAATGGACAACATAAATTTTACTAAGGATATAGAAATGACAAATGAGGACACCCGAACATGTTCAACATAATTATCCATTGGGAAAATGCAAATTAAAATCACAATGAACTATCACTGTGCACCTATCAGAATGGCTAAAATGCAAGAGCCACAGAGACAACAGGGTCACCAAATCCCGCGGGAAACACCCGTGGTTGGTGCCCATGCGCCCTGAGCAGATGTGTGAAATGGTGCAGTGGCCTCATCAGTGTGGAAGCTTCTGGCACCTTCTTAGAATCAGAATGTATTCAGGATACAGCCTAAAAATTATGTTCTTATGCATGTATCCCAGAGGAGTAAAAACATGCATTCCCATAAAAGACTCTGTATACAATTTTCATAGCAACTTTACTCTCAATGACTGGAAACTATTTGAAGTCTCTTGGTGGATAAACAGGAAAAATGTGGTATAGTCATGGCACAGATGTACCCGACAATGAAAAGGAAAACAAACAAAAAACTTGGGTGGCACTTAAAATAGTGCCAAGTGTTAAATATTCAGTTTTAAAGGTACCCACAGAATGATTCCATTAAAAATTACACTGAGAGCAAATTCATACCCGCCCTGAGTTAGCGATGAAAATGTCTGTATTAAATCTAGTGCCAGATGGATTTACTTTATGTCTTGACTGTGGTGGATGTCACTCAAATTCATAACTAACAAAGGTGAGGTACAACTGGGGAGAAATAGTATCTACGTACAAATGAGTGCGTATGAAACAGACAAAATCTGAGCCAGATCTACAGAATGCATTAGTTCCAGGCTTCTAGCTATAGCATCGTCCTGTTTTATTATGCAATGTGGGGACTTGGCAGAGGGCATATGGGCTATTATTTCTCAGATCTGCATAAGAATCTGTTAATTGTCTGAAAATGTATAAACTCATCACGTCTGGCTCCAAGGGTCCTATTCAGATTTAGAGACAACTTGAAGTTACCTCTGGAGCCAGCACTCAGGAGCAGGGCCAGGCTTTCTGCAGGAGGAGCCCCACGGTGGGGTGGGGCGACCCCGTGAACTCGTGCTTAGGGTGCAGCAACGCAGAGGGAAAAGGTGGGGTTGAAAGATTTCAACAACCGACGCTGTCCCGGAAGCGGTGTGGTAGTCATTAGAAAGGGGAGAAAGAGGAGGAGGGAAATCAATCAATCAACGCAGAAAGAATGCAAAATTCAAAAAAAAAAAATCCCAGCGGTTTGTGAACTGCAATAAAAGGAATGACTCAGACGGGAGCACGGAGGAGGCTGGCAAGCCCTGGGGGATGGGTGGCGAGGAAGAGTCTCTTGCAGTTCCCAGCACATCGCCCGGGGCAGCTGAGCAGCTCGCCCACGCAGCCCGCCCACGGGGGCATCGCTAGAGAGACTTGACCTTCTACGCGCCCTGATGTGGTGGGAAAGGAGACGCACGGGCCCTGGGTTCTTGCCAAAAACATTTAGTGTAAATCCAGGCAAGTTTCTGAATCTAATTTCTCAGCTGCCCAAAACACGGACAGTAGAAAGAACAATCAGTCATTTCCAGGATATGGAATAATCCATACGCCCAGTTTCTTCAGTAAGCCGGTATCACAAAACAGGAAGCAGGAAGAATTTTCTGTTTAAGAGATGTACTTACAAAATGTCAGTTTTACTCAAAGCCATCTGGAGGCAGCTGAAGGGATTTGAGTGCTGTCTGTGTGTTAGGTATTACTGAGGGTTTACCTTTCATTTCCTTAGCTTTGATTATGAGACTGTGGTTTCGTAGCAGGAGTTTGCGGAGACACAGGCCGGGCGCTTAGTGGGGAAACACGAAGAGGACGGAGGGAGCAGGCGGGTCGGGCCGAGCCCCCAGGGGCCTCAGGGAGGTTTTCTGACCTGGCTTCGCGGGGCTGTGGTGCGCTTGGTGTTTCCCGCAGAGGATTTCAAAGAGAACGCAGGGCCAGAGCCCATACGCCATGCTTTGCTTATGATTTATTTCACTTAATCCGCAAACTACCCTCGTGAGTTGCAAACACTACAGACCGTCTACTTGAACTATCTGAAAAAAGGATCATCTCAGAGAGCTTCGCTGTTTCTGAGAATGAAGAAAGAGAAGAAAGAGGAATAACAGAAAAGCGCCTGTCCTAAGAAGAGGCCAAATATCCGAAGACAGGCTCATTTCTGGACACGCAGCTACGCGAAGCCTCCAAGTCCTCAGTGCAGGACGCGCTCAGCAAGGTGAACTTTCTCCATTTTTGTCTTCACGAGATGTTAGTCGCTTACATAACCCTAGTGAGAGCTCGGAAGTATTACGACCCTCATTATTTCAATGCAAAGTGTGGGTCTGGATAGTAAAAGTGAGGAAAATTCTGTCTCTGTTTTCTTTAAATCCCTTTGCTTCACATTAAAATTTAGATAAAGAGGACAATTTATGCACAGCCTACTTGTTACCAAAGAAGACAAAAATCAGAGCGGGCAGAAATAAGAGTTATAGTTCCTGAAAAGTTTGAATTATGCAGTAACCTAGTACATATTTTACAGTCAGTTTGAAAGAGAAGAGCTTGAAAGCTCAAAACACGAAGTTATTACAAGGAGACAGGACATTAAGAATCCTGATTTTATTAACACACATTGGGTATATATAGTAAAATATCATATTTTACCCTGCACATGTATACATGCCCTCATTATTATGGTTAATCAGAAAATTTCTAGAAACATTAAAGGAGATGACAATGTTAACTACCATGATTAAGTCATTTCATTGTTGATTTGTATACATGTAAAATTAGGACCTTATAATTTCAAAAATCCAAATTAAAAACAAGTATTTTTTGATGCTATAGGAGATCTGAATAATATTCAAGAAGTGCTTCTTAAGAGGGACGCAGAAATTTCAGAATCCTATGACATCAGCCAGTATTCCCTAGGTATCTAGAAGCTGTCACTTCGGTGATGTGGCAGAGATAGAAAGCCATCCAGTGGCCAGAGACACTGGAGCCAGTACACAGAAGCGGTTTTGACTTTGTCTGACATTTTAAACTCTGAATTGAGCTCTTCAAATCTCGAATTAGATGAGAAAATTAATTTTACTGTTTTGAAAAGAAGAATGGAAATCTTCTGAAGGGTTATTGTAAACTCCATCAACTGAGGGGAATTTATGAAGATTAACAGGAACTCTGTTGGTGAGGACAGGAAAATTAAAACAGACACGCTGACTCTCATGGCATCAATGGGCAAATCTCCTCTGGCAGACAGTGTGGAATTGTCACTACCTGCTGAGCCAGTGTTTTACTTGTGAATTACTCACCCCCACGAATTTGCGTTCCCGCCAGCAGTGGATGAGGGCCTCTCTTCTCCACATCCTGCCAGCATTTACTTTATGTTATTTTGAAAATAACGACTCTGCTTGGGACGAGCTGGAAGCCCAGTGGAGTTCTGATTTGCGTTTTTTCACTTGCTAAACAATTGAGCAGAATTTTAATACATTTATTCCTGTCCACAGCCCTTACCCATCCCAGCCTGTCTCCACACTTCACTTTCCTTTTGCTCTTTAGACTTCCATGGGATAGAATGAGCATCTACAATTGGACGAAACACTTGATTGATGTAGCAACCTTGTGATGCAGTTGTTTTTGAGGGATATTTTTGAGAACATAGTTTAAAAATTGTACCATGTGATAGGAAATACAGTAAGCCTTGCAGTCAGTTACATTTTCTTTGGTTTCTGGTATGCGCTGCCAACCAAGACTCGAAAATATTAAATAGAACATTCTAGAAACAATTCCTGAGTTTTAAATAGTTTTGTTACAGTACATTCTTACAACTATTCATTTATGGTCATTCATTTCCTACCGTGCACTGTTTCTAGTCACACGTGTATATGCATGGTATGTTTAAGGTTTGATACTTCTTGCAATTTCATGTATCCATTGGGGGACTTGGTACCTGTAGATATAGGATCATTATAGTCATGATTGTTGAAAATGTTCACCACAAAATTTTGGTTGATGTCTGGGAATATCCTGGAGAGATGCCTCTCTTTCAGTTTGGTGACATACTCTTTTCCAAACATCCATGGCTTCATTTTCAAATTGTGGGGGTTTTTTTCCCTGAAAGGAAGTTTCTTTGGATTTATTTCTCTGAGTGAGATTTTAAAATTTGAATTTTCCAATGTTCCAATAATGATAGAATTTCAGGTGATGCTGAGGTACCCAGCAGGTTCTTATTTGCAGTTCCCCAAGATTATTTTCAGTCAGGAATATCAAGATCCATATCCCTCTCTAGGGAAGGAGCTCACAGAAGCTCGCTATAGGACATTTCTCATTTTTGTAACTCCTACATACAAATACAGGACAGGAGACTGTCAAAGGACAAGTGCACCGGTGGATATATACACACATATATGTACGTATGTGTATATGTACACACACACATACGTGTATTCCTGAAAATCATTTGCCTTTATATTCTGGTGGAAGTCATTCTTAGCAAATCTAGGAATACAAAGCTAGATAAATGAAGTTGTAAAATATAGCTACATCTATGTAAAATCTCCTCTTAAAGAATTCCTGCGTTTTTAAGCCAGGACAGACAGACAAACAGACAGTATTTTTTGAAATGTAATCAACACTGGAATCTTCAACTATTTGTCAGTAATTATATAATTTGGCCAATGTGGTATTAATCTAAAAATCTGGGAAAAGAAAAGCAAAAATCAGCGATCTATTAACAGGTCAAAGTTAATTCTCTCTCAAATCTAAATTCAATAGAATCACTTTATAATATGGTAGGTTTTGTTGTTAAAAACAAAGTTAAAAAAAGGAAAAGAAAAATGGGCATAAAAGGAATTATTTATAAGAAGAAGTTTACTGACCCTTTCATTCTCAAGAATCACTTTGCTGCCTTTAGATCTGTGTGAACAAGACCGTCCTCCGTGTCAGGGACTCTGAAAACAGTGCGGGGGTTCCTCAAGGCACTGAGATTGAGCGACGCCTCCCTGGGTATGTACCCGAAGGAAGCAGAGTCAGCACACAGCAAGGCCTGCGCGCGTCCGTGCTCACTGCAGCACCAAGCACCACAGTCACGACGAGAAATCGGCCTAGGGGGCCTCAGCACAGGAATCAGTTTTTTAAAAAATGATATCTTAGGGCCGAGGATTTAGCTCAAGGGGTACCACGCCAACCTTGGACGCACAGGGCCCAAGTTCAATCCCCGGTGTCGCAAAAACAACAACAACAAAATGATCTATTTACACACTAGAGTTTTATTCAGTCACAAAGACCAATGAAAATGTGTCATTTTCAGGAAAATAAATGGAACCGGAGGTTATCATGTTAAACAAAATTAGCAGACAGAAACATAAATATCACGTTTTCTCCCATGTGTGGAAAAAAAAACAAAAACTGAACTGAAAACAGATGCACGAACTTTCAGGGAAAGGACAGGGCGTAGAGAGGAGCCGAGGCCGGTAGCGTCAAGGCCAGCGCCCGCGGCGGGAAAGGTCGTGGGGAAACTGATCAGGTCACACTTCTTATGGCTGAATAACTATAATAGATGAGGTTTTAAAGAAGAGAAGACGCTCCAGATCCCGCAGGCAACCCGTGCCCCGAGGAGGGTGTCGCACCGCGCAGCTTGCCCGCGACCCGAGGGCGGCCTAACCCTCTCCAGGGCCAGAAGCGCCGGCGCAGCGCCCTGCAGCACGGAACGCGCCCAGGCCGCCTGTGAGCGCAGGGAGCGGCCGGTGAGAGCCGAGCAGGGAGAGTTTCAGCCAAGCGCGTCTGTGCGCCAGGGAAGAGGGGCGGGGTGGGCAGGGAGCAGCACCGGAAGCTGCCTCTTCACCCTGAGAACCTCCGTCACAGCTTCGGGCTCCCCCAGGTCCGGCCGGGTCTCCGGAAAGTGCTGCCGAAGTCGGAGAGACGCAGCTGGCTCAGAACGGCCCAGGGACTGAACAGAGAAGCAAAGCTGGGACATCTCTCCCGAGGGGCTTTTTACATCTTCGCATTATAGAAGACAAGTTTCATTATCATTCTCCTTTAAATTGAACAACTGATCCCCATGGTCCAAATGGTGAATCTGTTTTTAATAAATGTTTGAATTAACTGTAAGAGTGCTCATTAAAATGCGATATTGCAGCTATCAGTGGAAGAATACATTATCAAATTTTCAGCCAGTACATTGGAAACAAAGTGTTTTTATTGTGCTATACCAAAAAAGCAATTGTGCTATCGTCTGTGGACTTTCTGTCGAAGACTTTTTAATCACTTTCCTTTAAAAATTCTACTTAGTTTAATAAAATCTTTTCGTTCTAAACATAAATAGATACTTATATGCTGAACAGAGCTCCGTAGGCAGGAGGTAATGAGGGACACGTCCTAAGGAGTGTGTTTGTGGGGGTTTTGTCCTCGAGTGAACATCACAGAGTCCTGACAAAGGGTGTCTGGCACCTGGCACCCTCCGGGCAGCGTGGCCCTGACCTAAACTTGGTCGCGCAGCGCAGGGCTCTGGAGATGCTCACACCGTGGCGCTGTCTCTGGGCCTGAAGCTCGCTGGTCAGCGCCCTGGCTCCCTGGCGCTCTGCTGACTCCGAGATCTCTCTCTCTCTCACTCGGGTTTCCCATCCCTGAAGTGAAAGGGTTCTGGGTGTCAGTGACAGGGCTGGGCTGCCCTGACTAATCACCGTAGCAGTCACTGTCCCAAAGTTCTGGAGGTTAGAAGTCCACTGTGTCAGAGTTTTGGTTCTTCCCGAGGCTGAGAGAGCCCATTCCGGGTGCTCATTTCCCTGTGTGCCTTCTGCCTTTATTCTGTTTTAGAAACCCTCAGTCCAGGCACTGTCACCAGGAATCACTGGTGTGAAGATACACAAGCCTACGTCTGCCCTCACAGCGCCCCCGAGGCGGAGCCATGCCTGGCCGTCCCCTCCCTTCCAGACCCACGGCTTCCTCCTGCCTCCTTGACCTTCGGGACAGACAGTTAAGTTCCAGCTTCCACCGGCTGGGACAGGCGACGTGCCGGGATCTCCACAGACTCTGCGGTTTTCCAGGCCCCGCCGCATCTTTCCTTCATGAACCAAGATGGTGGGGAGCAGGGCTTCCGCTTTGTACAGGAGAAAATTAAGTGTAAAACAGTGAATTGATTTGTCTAAGATGTATCTCTTCATCAATGAGGTACCGTATCCACCGTACTTTTTCATTTTTCAGAAATAGAATGCCACTCGTGGGAAGGACAGAGAAGAGGGAAAGATTCAACACGGTTGAATAAAGGAGGAATCTGCACTCGTACCTGAGATAAATCAGCCACATGCGTGTAGATATATAGTTTCTCTGGTTTGAGAATCCTAAAGTATAAATCGGGACAAAAATGTACAATAGATACCATGAAATAGGAAGTAAATGTTCAGATGGGAAGGGACATAAGGGAAGGGAGAGAGGGAAAGGAAAAGAAAAATAAAAACAAGAGAAGGAAGATAAAATGGAAACAAAACTCTTGTAAATAAGAAGCAGGAGTTGAGGGGGAGGGGCATGGGGCAAATACGGTCAAGATATATCATGTACGGGTACAAATTCCCTACGATGAATGTGACTGTGAAGTATATCTAAATTGTACCAGTAAACTTAGTTAATAATAGAACTTAATAAGAAAGGGGAAACAGAGAATAAGAGAGGCACATCCTGAGTCTTCGGGCTGAGGATCCACATCCAAAATTAAAAAGAAAGGCTGCTCTCTGCTCCTAACAGCATATTGGCAATAGCCGAACAACAGTCTCAACCCAAGGACTCATCAGTGGATGGAGAGATACAATATAATGTGTACACGTAAAGGAGGATTGTTCAGCCCCAAACGAATTCTGACCGCATGGAGAAGCCCAGAACCGTCATGCTGAGTCATGCAGTCACCACGAGATAGATACTGTATGATCCTACCGTCTCATGTCCTCAAACTCACGGAGACCAGAGACAGAGACCAAAGAGGGCAGAGACTGGTTCAAGGCCGGGAGAATCCGACGTGACATTTCCTGAACGCGGAGCCTCAGCGTCAGGGCTGGGTGCTCTGTAGACAGGCAGTGGCCACGGCCAGTGTCTGTGACAATTAAAAATAACAGAAAGGAGGGAGGAAGGAAGACAGAAACAAAGGAACGAAGGGAAAGAGAGGCAATAACTTGGACCCCTGCTCAATTGTTGTGAAAGCAGTTTTCTCGGTAATGACATAAAAGTCTTCTGATCCAAAGACTCAAAGATCAAGAAGAAACCTTGACTTTTCATAGGAAGGAAGGGTTTTTGAAACAGAAGCCTGGTCTACAAGCTGCCCCTCTGCAAGAGCAGGACACTCCTGGGGGGTCAAGCGCCGCTTCCCTAGAGGAGCACCCCTTGACCCGGGCGGGCGTGGGCCTGGCGGGAGGCCGGCACCGCGAGGAGTGCTCCCCGGGACTCCTCACCAGGGAGCTGCTTCTCCAGTTTGCACGGGGGGCCTGAGCAGGGCTGGCGGCGGCAGGGACGGGGACCCGGCAGGGACGGGGCCTGCCTGGCGGAGCCCTGGCTGCTCGGGGAAGGACGCGGCTGGTTCCTGGCCTGCTCCCCTGGGAGGGCACGGGAGGCAGGTGCACGGCCCCGGCGCCCCACTGTTCACCGCCCGCTCGAAGCGTCAGCGACCCGCCTCTCTCCTCCGGGCCTCTCCAGTCCTCGTCGGGCTTTTCCCTCCCTGGCTCCCGCTTGCCGTTTGAGAGTCCTCGACCTTCTGCAGACGACAGTCGACAGTCGGGTGATCGTGGTGGAAAGAACATGGAAAGACTCTCTCCCCCGCCCAGAGGCCCGCTCCCCGCAGTGCGGCAAGACCCGGAGCAGCCGCCCCGCCGCCTCCCGGACCCGGCCCGCGGGACGCAGGGGCCCGCGGTGGCCGCTCCTCCGCCTCGGCCGCCCCTCTTCCGGCTCCGCCTCGTCCCCCTTCGGCCCTGCGCCTTCTCCTCTGGCCTCCTCCCCTCCGCGCTCGCCGCCAGGGACAGGAGTCGCCCCCTCTGCCCCGGTCCTGCAGGAAGACGCCCTGGCGGTGTGGGCACCGCCCGTGCCAGGCGTGGCCGCAGAGCCGCAGGTCCCGTGTCTTTGTCTCTGGACTCCCAGCCCCCACA